>JBBPCZ010134603.1:0-21850 GCA_037974445.1 Brycinus macrolepidotus | reverse complement strand
GAGAGAGAGAGAGAGAGAGAGAGAGAGAGAGAGAGAGAGAGAGAGAGAGAGAGCAAACTGACACAGCTCTACATGCCATGTCTTAGTTACTTTGTATTGACTTAAAATGATTTATATAGACAGTTGGGGCCAGCTATAGTAACTCATGATTGAGAAAGGATAAATATAAGATTTAGAGCTTTGAGGCCAGGGCACTGACGACAGACTGATTGCCAAAAGACAGGCAGACAGTGAGGAGAAGAGCTGGAGGGATAGGGATGCCTGTAGTCATGTGTAATTAGGGAGCTTTAAACCGGTGTCATTAATACCTTCCTATTATACGCTGATAGTGAGGGCTGAAGTTGCTTTGACTTCCTATATGGGCCCTCTTACTATGCACAATTTCTGAAAGGACAGGAGGATATAACACTGGTATAATAGACCCATGCTCCACTCACAAATGTGTTCTTTTGAAGCAACCATTGCTAGGTTAGACAAGCTTTACAGAGCCCTTGACAAAATCTCCCATTCAAAACAATAAGAATATTTTCTTCTAGAGTCATTACATAACATTGAGTTTCCTGTTTAAAATGCTGTGCTGGCAAGTTGCGGTTGTTATAGTTTATTGAAATTAGGAAGGTTGGAAATGACTTCATCATCATACTAATATGAGCTTGAGGTTGTTGATACATGAAAAAAAAATACTCTAGGTTTTTATTTTGACACAAACTGAGCTGGGTGCTACAAATTCTCCATAGGTGGGATATCATTTTTGCCAATGCTCTGTAAAATTTGTTAAAGCCAGCAAAAGTCGCTATGAGAAAACACATTTGTGGTGGAGCATGAATAGGTCAGTTGCATTAGCAAAGTAGATTCCAACTGATGAATTTGTGCAGGCTTTGAAAGGAAATCACAAAAGCTGTTCTTGCATGCCATTACAAAAAGAACACCATGGTATTTATACTGTTCTGCTGATCCTCTGTTCATTTGGTGCTGAACACCGACTGGACCACAGCAGTTTTGAGGGAAGTATCACTGTAAACATTATTCCTCTTAGCTGAATCTGGGCCACATATTTCATAATAGACATCCCACAAGGAAAGTGTCTCTGCATAAGTACGTTGATAGTGATATAAGCACCTTCTTCCTCACACACGAAGAGCCTGCCGAGAACTCTGCCTAAACACGCTCTTTGAACTCTGTCATTTGTCAGTTATTCTGCAGTGCCATGGGGTTCTTCCACAGGGCAACACACGTCAGACTGTTTATGTGGATAGACTCCAACCTGCAAAAAGTGCTTTGTTCAGCACAAAGGCTCTAGAAGCTCAAGGGACACAGAAATGGATTTGGCACACCTACCTTTATGACTCAGTGATCTGTGCATGGGGGAAAGAAAGGAAAAATATGAATGACTTGTTTATGTAACAATTATTATGGCAACGGTTTTGGTAAGATTAAAGTTAAATATTCAGGTGCACTTTTTCTCCTTCTAAAGTTCTCAGGTTATGCATGTACAAAGTAGAGTGCGAGGATGGGAGAAGATTTTTATGTAAACATTGCAACAGTATAATGTCCTCAAAAGAACATTACTCCATAATACCATGTGCTGCTGAAGACCTGATGAGTGCCTAAAAGAGCGGGGTGGAAAAAGGGGAAAAGATCAGTTCATGCTGACCTCTGACCTGGTGATGCTGAATGAGGAAAGATGTGAGAAATCATTGGAAAACAGGGGCTTTGAGTTCCCTCAGCCTATTTATGCCCTTTGCAGACCAGAGAGTCCCATGAACCTAATGCTTACTGCAGCAGGCCTAGAAAAGGAACCAACATAGAGACTGTCGAAATATTTAACACATTTATTTTAAGTGAAAAAATAGCATGTCATAAAAGACTTAAACCTTTAGACTTGTGATAAAAGTGTGGTGTAATATCAATTATTTTCACTACATAATTATTAAATATTTCTCATTTGATTATTCCTGCTGTGTAATGACTGAATTAATTCTCACTTACAGCTCATGGAAACATACACAGCAATTGGGGTGAAAGCGCAAATACCTTACAAGTGAAAAACAGCTGTTTATGTAACTAGAAGCGAAGATATTTATTGTAATATAAATTTTGCAAAAATGCACAAACCTTTACCTTTTTACCCACACTATTATCATTTCATGGCACTGAAATAAACAGGGATAAGTGTGAAGTGCAGACTTAAAGCTGTTGCTAGAAGATGTAAATTGAATGTAAATGTAATTCAGTGTGTAACTATGTAATTTAATATGTAACTACGTATTTATATTTAAATAAAACATGCTAACAAATCTTGATTTCCATGAAGTAATGTCTTGAACCCCAAAACAAGCATTACAGAGCTTAAAATGTGTATGTTAGAAGTACCTCCAAAACGCAAGGCTTGTTATGTGCTATTATTCTTGGACATGTTCTTGGAATAGCTTTTAATTCTTTGCTTTCCCTGATATATAAGATATATTGTCTAAGCCCATTAGGCCAAGTGTACCTCATTTGGAAAATCGCCTATGGAACATGAGTGTACAGCATTTAAACATTTCTGGCTCAGTGACCATGGGAAGCCAACACAGAGCAAACACTAAAAAAACAGACTGCATGTCATGTACTATCAAGCACATCCCCTAGGAGAGCAAGCATTCAAGTGGTGTAACACTAAAAGGTAAAACCTCCATGAATTTCAATTAATCTTCTAAACCAAAACATGTGTGTGCAGTAATACACACCACAAAGCATTCGAAAACTGGGGTTCAGTCTGGCTGTTGGAGAAAAAAGAAAGAAGAGCTAATTAGGCATTTACCTTTGACCCCCTTGCCGTGTGAAAGGGTGCAAGAAATGCCAACAGTTTGTGATTAATTAGAGCAGTGTGAGACTGGGACATGTGTAATCTAGTGGGAGCAAATGTAAAAGAGACAGGCAAAATCCAAAGTGGCAGAGCCATCAAAGTCTAGCAGCACAACAAAAACTTGGTAATCAAAAGATGATGCCTCAAGAGATTAAGAAAGACATTTGCAGAAAGAAAAAACAGTTTTGAAGGAATTCCGGTTATTTTTAGTCTCACAGAGTCAGCAACCCTTGACATTACATAACGAAATCCAGGTGATGGGACAGCATAAATGGGATTAGCATGTACATGCATTGCCCTTCTGAAATGTGTAGCACATGGCTCTGGGTTAGATATTACAATGAGTCCATTAAAGATCACAGAGTTGCCACAGAGTTGGTTTGGAAAGAACACAGACCACGAATTCCCATTCTGAAAGCAAAACCTGCCAAAACCCAAATATCTGGAACATGTGCACATGCACTCATCTCATATACAGGTCTGGTATTTCTCAAAAAGAGATAGTAAAAGCATGGGATATCTTAGAGTTTGCTCCAGTTTGGAATATTTATATTGTCAATTTTCTTTCAAAAAGTAATGATTTATCTATCCAATTTTGTTCCCCTAAATTCTTAGATGGCTTTTAGAATAGTTTTGTCTCAGGGACCCCTGATTCACACCATTCACATTTTTGCTTTATCTCAACTCCCAGCCCAAGGATTGAGCAAAAATGGGGGACCAGTTGAAAACCACTGCTTTAGTGAATCATATATGTACATGTGTGAATGTGAAGAACCTTTTGAACTTTAAAGAACATCCACATAATACAAAGGTTTTGGAGGAGCCCTTAAGTGAGTAAAAAACAAATGACATTATGTGAAAGTTACTGAAACTTTAAACTAAAGTTCTTTAAAGACATATCCACAAACCCAAATGAACCAAACATGGTTCCTCTAAGGTATTGCTAAAAGAACCGACACCTTTTTTAAAACCATATGTCTGAGCTTTACAGGAGAAGGAACAAAACATTCTTACCTTGAAATGTAAGTTCATGTAAAAAGATCTTATTCCAAGCACACTGCGAAGGGCAGCTTGTGTTTTTATTTTAACACAATAATAAAAAAATGGAGATACAGTGCAACTAAAATAGTATGCTTATAGACTAGATACATACTGAAGACCAATGATTATTGCCTTGTTAAAAACAAAAATTAAATACAGCAATATTTTCATCTAGACTATTTTGGGATGGGCGAAATTTCACTCAATTCAAGCACGAGAAAACATTTTTAAATCCAGTTCGTTTAATCACTTGAAACTAATTTGGTTTGTCAGATTTTAGGTGATCAAACAAACACAAACAGATAGTTGGCCTGCCCTAGGCCACATTTCTCTGTATTCACTTGCACATTAAACACGCTACAGTTCTGATTTCTGATTTCTGCCAAGACAAATAAAGTTCATTACTTCCTAAATGACAGTAACAATTCAATGAAAATAGTAGATAATCACATATTAGCATAATGGATTTCTGCCTAGTGATACAAAACACATGCACAATAATGCCATGTCTGTTTAAGAAGCCGATGACAGACGGAAGGCAAAGTAAACATCCATTCTGCCAATCTATGCAATCTTTTCCACCTGAAAACCACAGTCCCAGTCTAATGAGCTAGTCTGTCTTCATGGAGATTCACATGGCGATGTGCAGAATCTCTTTTAGTCTATTTTAAATGTCTTTGGACACCTTGGCTAAATCAGTGGGCCATTAGCAGTGATTAAGAAGAGTTCAAATCAATGTGGTAAAATGTCTTCTCTCTACTCACGGTCAGCGCAGTCCGGAGTAAGTCCCTGTCCGCTGGGTCAGAATTTTTCAGTAAGTCCTCCAGGTCATTTGAGGACAGTAAAAGCTCCTAAATTAAACAAGAAGGAAAAACACACACAGAGAAAAACTCATGCACGTAATCTTGCTGTAGGGAGTTTGTGTGTTTTGTTGCCAGTGGCATGAGTAGAGACTTCTGGCATAATGACAGATTCGGTTTTGCCTTTCTACCTTACAGCCAGAGCTGATCCTGTCTGTCATTGCAAGATCCAACTGACTTATACGCTTATGAATGGTTCCTAGATGGTTCTAGGCTTTGACACATATCTCTAGAAAAAAATCTGTGATTGGTAGAGAGGATTTACATTATGCAGAAGTTTTTAAAGGCTCTCACACTGGTCCCTAGAAACACACAGATGTTCCTCAATTTTACTGTCTCCCAAAGTATTGGGAGTTTGTTTAGAGCAAAACCTACAGACTGTCTTGAGGGTCCTAAAGACCATTTTTGAGAAATACTTTAAATGTTTAAAGGTTTTTCACACTACTTTCAAATCTTCTTCATGAAGTTGGCTCTTTGAAGAAGTTTCTGTTGAAAGGCTCAGAAGAAACCCTTTTTTAATTGTGAAGATATCAACTTTCTGAAATAACTTTCTGAAATAACTTTCTGAAAGCCACCAGAGACGCTGAAGGTGTCCTACCTCTAGTTCATCTGTGCGTGGGGATCGTGGGGGTTTGTGAGCAGTTCCATCGCACTGTGGTACAAACACACCACACTGATCTCTGGCTGCATCCGGCTCCCCCATCAGGAACGTCACCTGCCTCAGATCACCCTACAGTGACAGGGAATATTAAACACTTTAATACTTTTATTTGGATCAGCACAAGTGTCAAAGAATGGTGATCCAAGAAAATATCAGGAATAAATATATCAAGCAGTTCCTCCACGCGTGGCATAATCAAACAGACTTAGGGTAAAAAGAGAGCATCTTCTTCAAACATGTTTAGACATCACAGCAGAGACCAAGTGCTGTACAAGCCTCTTGAATGTTTTCTTATACAGTCTTGCCTTTGCAGCCCCTTCATCACAAAGTTATTAAAATTATGTCCTAAAATGAACTTGAACAAACTGTATTGCATATATTGCATGTTGGAAATTTCCTACCTCTACAATAGTACGCTATTTAGTAAAATTTAACATCTATTGATTATTCATTTATTAACATCACCACTGAAAAAATGAAAAATGTTTAAGATGTGCATCTCTACATCCATCATCAACAAAAGCTTGTACTTACGTGAAAAACAATGGCTGAGTTCAGAGTGTCTGTGTGTTCCTGTGCAGTGTATAAATGTACAAAGAGGAATGTACATTGTATGAAGTCATCTGAACGAGTGCTGCCTAGACTTCTGCGCATTAATTTTCCTCTTCTAACAGGACCAAAGCAAATTTCAACTTTTCTGCAGCTGTCCTAACCTCTTTTTACCACCATTAAACTCTTTCATTCTCAACGTAAATGTTCACCCTTTTTAAGTTAAATACTAAAAGTGGTGCAGTTTCCATAATAGTTTGCCCAAAGCTCCACCCTGCCATGAACAGAAAAGACTACAGTAGTATACATAGTATACAGGTATACATTACTGAATTGCAGTTGCTGTGTGGAACCTAAAGAAGAACAAGCCTAGTTAATCCGAATGTAGTGTAAATAAGAATGTTCCACATCAGGAGTTCAAATCTGAAGGACAGAGGTTCAGTACAGTTTGATGATACTTGTGTTTAAACACACCTGGTTTAATTAATCAGTTAATTACCAAACTGAACCAAAATTGACCACAACAGATGACTTCTGCTCGACAAGTTTGTTTTAAGATGCAGTGTACATAATTTCTTTTGGTTAAAACAAAAAATGATAGGGGAAAAAGTACTGATGTATTTTAATATAGTGTCAGAAAACTTTTTCCTATCAACTTTGTTTTTTAAACATATCTTTGTGTATCCTATTTATTAGTACAAAGTCAAAAGATATGTGTACATCTGAAGTGGAACAAGTTTGAATACTCTACCCTTACTCTACTTGGAAACCAACTGTTTACATATTTACTTGCATCTGTCTTATGTAAGAAACAAATGCCAGTGTCAGCATTACAGCTTGTAACACAAAGTAAGGCCTCTTCCCAGTTTTTTGGGGGAAAACATGATGGGAGATACATCTTCATGTTGGATGAGTACAATCACAGATGTTAAAGTACATGTTCTTATGCCCTTAAACCTTCATTCCTCAGGAACAAGCTAGGGTCTGAGGTCTGCTGGGACAGGTCTGTGGATGTCTTCATGTGTCATGAGGTGCAGACAAGTAACATGATGAATTGCACGACTGTCTTCATCATTCAAAGTAAACAAGCACTAGGAGTGGATGCAGGACAAACTATATAAAGTGTAACTTTTGTATCCCTCTGAAAGATGATCTGTAATAGTCTGTATTTGCTTTTTGCTTAAGATATTTTGTCTACTCGGCTTTACAGAAATAGGTCGGCAAACAAATGAATTTACACAATTTCCCTTAACTCAAATGTTTTGTACCACAATTGCTGATAATCAACCAAAGCATATCTGGTGTCCTCAACATGCTTGTGTAGTTCTGTATTTAGGTAATGAGTCTAATATAGCTAAAGTAATGGAAGCTTATAACCCCACCTATAAACAATGAGCAAATAGCATGGCTAAATCATCACATACTTGCCTCTCCAATATACTTGTTTATGTGGTTGCTGACACTGTATGAAATACTGATATCTATAACTGCAACAAAGTATGCCACATGGTTAAACGCAGTAGTAGCAGCCTTTTGTCATTTCTGGCATGCAGGTTACAGAATGTTTACTGGTGGTCTAGGTAAACCAACTATGTTCTGGGTGAGAGAATCACTGTGATTTTAGTTTGAACTATGTCATTAAGGCAGAGAGTACTGAAGTCTGATTATGGCTGGCTATTTACAAACATAATAGAAACTGACAGTGGAATCAGCCAATCGTGCTTTGATTTCCAATGGCTGGGACAAATTTCATGAGAGAAAACATCACACTAGGCCTTCTGTAAGTCCTAGATATGTCACTGACTGTAAATGCTAAAACACTGCCACAGGAACAGAAATTAGCATTATTATACTTGTTTTTGACCCAGTTTTGATTTTCATTTTTATGAACTGAAGGCCTAGCTCCAATGGTAATGGTTCACCACTTCTTTACCAAGGCAAAACAATGTTACACTGAATGAGATTGCATCTTAAAACTATATTCCAACTAACATTCATTGTGACTCTGATTTCATTATCAATTTTAGATTTGTCTTACTTGGAATACGGAATGTACATTCATCAACACACAAATTAAGCCAGTTTGAGTTTTTACCTCAAATGGTGTCTCAAAGCCCTCAACAATTCCTCCAATCATGACAAGTCCATCAGTGGTAATGCCCAGGCCATCCTTGTAGGCCCAGTCTACACTTTCCACCATGGCACAGTCCACGTACAGGGCTAAACGCCCTGTAGACACACTCACTGCCACTTGATGCCAATTACCATCAGAAAACACGCCGACTGGAAACCTAAGAGAAAGAACCCACAACCGAATGTGAATTTATTAGCATGAAGGTAACAGGCATTACCACTGTTTTCTTGGTTTTGGCAAAATGTATTTGAGTCAGTATCATAAATTAGGCTCCCATGATTAAACAGTACATACAAGATGGTTAACTTGTTATGTCATAGCAAATAATGTTTGAATAACATACGTAGTGTCGGGACCTTATTCGATCACACACTGAGAAAGGACATTTTTATATATTCATGACAGATGGAAACAACATTCAGTTGTTTTCCTTTCAAAGGCATAATTTATTTTTAGCACAGGCGTGTAATTGAGCAGCATGGCCAAATATTAGTTCTAACAGGTCAGTTAGAATTTATACTCTCCAAGAGCATTGTTTAATGTTATTGTGCTACATTCAATCTGTTAGTGAGGTCCTTGTGTCTGTTAGAGGACCAGGGCTTATGAAAATTGTAGCCAAACTAATCCGTTCATGACAAGTTGAATAAAGAGAAGAGAATGGAACTGGTTTTTATCATTATGTAGCTGAATATGAGCTCAACCCAGTTAGGGTTATGAAGTATTACTTACTCTTGGCAGTCAGCTGTTATATAAAAAGGTAATCTACTGTATGACATTTGAATTGAATAGAATATAAATGAGAGAAGCAGAAAGAGAATGGCACAAAGAATCCAGTTCACTTGCTATGTTGGTTTGGGGTGTGTGAAACAGTTTTCAGTTCTTTCAGAATTGTACAGGTAGTGAACACTAGAGCAGGCAGATACAACCAGGCAGATGCAACATTGTCTGTCACATTATCCCAGGGCTGCCAGTGGCACCACTGCTCCCTGGGCAGTGCATTAACGGCTCCCTGCTGCTTCACTTGGTCAGTGGGTTAAATGCAGAGAAAGAATTTCACACTGTTCACACTGTGTGCTGTGTTGTGGTGTGTTCACACATGACAAATGGCCACTTTACGCAATTTACTCTATTACACTATTATTACAAAACATTTCTTTACTGCTATCTATCTGATAGAATGAAGCAATGTGTGTTTGTGTGTGTGTGTGTGTGTGTGTGTATGTGAGAATATGTATAAGGTAGGCAGAGACTGACTCGTAGTGGCGCTGCTGTGTGCTAATGAAGGTGAAGGTGTAGGCACTGATACGGATCTGCAGCAGGATGTGTCCATCAGGGCAGAGGAAGGTCAGTAGACTGCGGTCATCTCTCTGAGAACTGCGCAGCTGCAGCAGCAAACTGAATTCATCGGCAAACCTGAGAGCAAAGACACACACCAGAGTTACATTTCCATACAGATCCAGTAATTTAAAGGTCCACACACCACACACACATACACACACACACTCTCTCTGTCTCTCTCTCTCTTTATACACCCAGTGTATTATAGCCTTAGTGGACTATTAGTAAAAACAGACTATGGTGACACTCTTTCACCAGCAGGGGTATCAAACTCAACCACTATAGGGGCCCTAAAAAAGAAGTAAATAAATCCATAGGAATGACAAGGTTTCTTTTTATTACTAACCATTATATGGTGGTAATCTATGAAGGGAGAAATGCTGTGTTCACCTGTGTCCAAACAACTGGCGAAGTGGCAGAGCGAGGGTGGAGTACTGTCCTACATGCAGCACCGGACATCTCTGTCCCTCCAGAGTAACAGAGGCATTACTGCTGTTGGCCACCTGCCACAGATGATCCAGAAGGTTGATTTCTTCTACAAAGGGAGAACAGAAACATGGCAGTTCACAAGAGGCAGCTTAAATCACAACTTATCACACCATTATAATTAAATCTTGGCAACATCTGCTTTGTGTGTATGCTCAGGTGCAGAGAAAAGGCCTATAAAGCCAACATAAGCAGTGGTTTGTGTTCCATGCAGGCCCAGGCTCTCCCTGTATTTTTAGCATTAGTTATTTGAGCTACTTAGGTCTTGATGACATTATGAAGAGCATGTGTGCACGGTGCTGAGGAAATCAGCCCACTAAAAAGAAAAACAAGGCTTTTTAGTCCCCTCATTAAAAGTGTAGTGCAACATAATAAGCAGGGCTATGGTTTTAAAAGATGTAGTCAAACCATATAGTGCCCACCATTGTGTACTGCCCCTTGGGTTTGCTCATTTCCTGCTGGTGCAGAGGCCCCTTTTATTTACAGACAGCATAGTACACAATTTGTGAGCGTATGAGATAGACAGAGAGAGAGAGAGAGAGAGAGAGAGAGAGAGAGAGAGAGAGAGAGAGAGAGAGACTGTTTATACACTTGTAGCTGCAGGACATGGCTGTGCTGGAGCACAACAGTGTGGTAGTAAAGGTGATAAATAAGCCATCATGGCCCCCCTTCTGCGTCCATGAATGCCACATTTAATCGAACATGGAGAAAGTGACTCAGCATAAATAGCTCAGCAAGAGCAGAAGGCACACCTGCACTGAATGGCTAGCCTGACAGATGGGAGCCAATTTTGCCACCAAGAAGGCCCTGATAATTTAGGCTACAGAAGACTGCTAAGAGGGAGCTCATGCCAAAAAGGTTACCACATTACATCACTACAACTGGCTCCAGCTTGAACAACAGGTAGGACTCAGGCCTCGTTTACACTCAGGTTCAGTGCATTCAGTTAAAGGAATAGTTTGGCAAAAAATCTGATATATATACAATCTTTGCCTTATTTCAAATGTTGTCATTCAGCCAAGACATCTTTAGTGTCCAAAGTTTGCTTTGATAGTTTTGTACTGGAGCTATGAGGTCAATGTTGCTAACACCTAAGATAAGCTCATATCCCAACAATTAGCATTCTTCATACTGCCTGAGTAAATTATTTGCCACAAAGCATGTCAATTCGTTAAGTAATCTAAAATAGACTTTCTTATGTAGATTCTAATACCACATGACATAAAAATGAACACAAGTCAAAGGAAAAAAGCATATAAATCACAAGAGCAAGTCTATTTGGTATTGCTTAACAGCTTAATATCATTTTAGACAGGTGAATGGTGATCCAAGTATGCTCATTGCATACATTTGGGGTAAAACAACCACTTGAATTTTATGCAGGAGAAGAGCAAGGACAAATCTCAGAGAGCACATTACACCTAAAAATATTCATGCAAATAAATAAAACATTACATTACAAATAAAAAATATACATACAGCTTTTTTAAAAAACTATATTAAAACACACAAAACTTTGTTTAAACTTCTATTTGCTACAAACGTAACATTGTAAAGGCGTAATAAAAAAGCTTCCTTTACAGGTATGTGAGATTTATGTGATGTAATAAATCTCAGGTCTCCTTGGACAAAAAAACAAATATACACACACTAGGCAGGAAATCATGCTGGTCCAGCACCAGGTAAATCAATTAAAGCTTGGTAACTGCTGTCTTGTTGACAATGTTAACAAGGAGGAAATGGGTGAGGTCAGCTGAGGATTCAGCTGACCTACACAAGAAACCTACTGATTTACACACTCTGTAATGAGCTTAAAACACATAACAAAACATAACTGCTCCTGTAGGAATACAAAGAAAGAGAGAAAACGAAGTAACCCAAAGGAACGTCAAACATCTGGTTCATGTCTACAGAACAGTGTTCACCAACCCTGGTCCTGAGAAGTCTGGTTCCAGCCACAATCTGCAACACCTGCTCTGGCTAATAAAGTTCAGAAAACTTCAGAAGTCCCTGACTGGCTGGAGTGTTAAATAAGGGGAAGGGAGTAGCATGTTAGTTGCAAGTTGGAGCTAAACACAGCAGGAAAGTAGATCTCCAGGAGGAGGGTTGATGATCATTGCCATAGAAAATGTGTGATATGTAAGTTGAAGCACAAGTGACCAATCTCTTCAAAGTGAGAGCACAGACACTGTTAGTACAGTGCAGTAGCTGCAGCAAGCCAGCAAAAGGGCTACCGATTGTCACATATGTCTCACATTTGACACTGACTTGTTAACTTGTTAATTTGTTATGTTGTTGTTTCATTTATATATATACACATTGTCATGCCCCTGCATTTATGTCAGAAAATGCACCATGTCTCCAAGAAAATTATTGCAATTACAAATGCTTTGGTATTGTCATGTTTATTTATTTTGTTGACACTGGAAGAACACAAAAAAAGCAGAGGGAAAAAAACCCAAATCTGAGACATTCCACACAAAACATCAAAAATGGCCTGGACAAAATAATTGTATTTCAACATGTGATGCTCCTGTAATTTTTAAATAAACTCACCTGTAGCAATTAACAGGTGCTGGCAATATGGAAATTTCCACTTGCAACCAGTTAACATGGAGAAATGTTGACTCAGTCTTGTTTTTGAGTGTCTGTGTGTACCACACTGGGCATGGAGAAAAGAAAGAAGAGCAAAGAATTGTCTGAGGATTTGAGAACCAAAATTATAGAAAAGTATGGACAATCCCAAGGCTACAAGTCCATCTTCAGAGATCTTAATGTTCCTGTGTCCACTGTGCGCAACATTGTAAAGAAGTTCACAGCCTATGGCACTGTAGCTAATCTCCCTGGACGTGGACGAAAGAGAAAGATGAAATGTTACAACAAAGAACTGTTTGAATGGTAGATAAAGAACCTTGATCAACTTCCAAACAAATTCAAGCTGTCCTGCAGGCACAGGGTACAACAGTGTCAGCTCGCACTATCCGTCACCATCTGAATGAGAAGAGATGCTATGGCAGGAGACCCAGGAGGACACAGAAACTTAAAGCCAGATTGGAGTTTGCTAAAACTTACCTGTGGAAAAGCACATCATTCTACTGTTTACCAAAAACAAAAAGAAACCTTCAAGGAAAAGAACACAGTCCCTACAGTCAAACATGGAGGAGCTTCACTGATGTTTTGGGTTAGCTTTGCTGCTTCAGGCACTGGATGTCTTGACTGTTTGCGTGGTATTATGAAATCTGAAGACTACCAAAGAATTCTCAGGCGCAATGTAGGGCCCAGTGTCAAAAAGCTGGGTCTCAGCTGGAGGTCATGGGTCTTACAGCAGGACAATGATCCAAAGCATACTTCAAAAAGCACCCAGAAATGGTTTGAGATGATGTGCTGGAGAGTTCTGAAGTGGCCAGCAACGAGTCCAGATCTAAATCTCATAGAGCACCTGTGGAGAGATCTGAAACAGCAGTTGGGAGAAGGAACCCTTAAAATCTGAGAGACCTTGAGCAGCTGGCAAAGGAAGAGTGGTCCAAAATTCCAGTAGAGAGATGTAAAAGACTGTAAAATTGATTGTTACAGAAAGCAATTACAATCAGTTATGTCTTCCAAAGAGTGTGCTACTAAGTATCAAGTTGAGGGTGCCAATAATTTTGTCCAGGCCATTTTCGACTTTTTGTGTGGAATGTCTCAGATTTTTTTCCCTCTGCTTTTTTGTGTTCTTCCAATGCCAACAAAAGAAATAGACATGACAATACCAAAGCATTTGTAATTGCAACAATTTTCTGGGAGACGTGGTGCATTTTCTGACATGAATGCAGGGTTGCCAATATTTTTGGCCATGTCTGTATATGTGTATGTGTGTGTGAGAGACAGAAAAAAAGAGAGAGAGAAAGAGAGAGAGATAATCTCTTTAAATGGTGTATTATCCAAATTTTCTGAAATTCTGGACTATTTTCTGCCTTCATTAGAGTAGGCTGATAACATCAGAAGAGAGCTAACAAAAAACAAGCAACGTTGAAGGAGTTCAGATTTTACCAGCTCTCAATCTTAGCTCCTCTGAAGGCTTAAACTTTATCATATTGCTTAATGTGAAAGTACATTAGTTTTTACCAATGAGTTGAGTAAAATTCAAATAGATCTGTATGTTAATTTACTTAAAAAGCATTATTTTAAATTAATTTAAAATATGTAGTTTTGATGTAGAAACACAATAAAAGGGATACCAACAAGCATTTAGTAATATGTGAGATGGATTTTTAGTGGATTATTACACAGAAGGTGCATCAAAAACAATCAACTGTGAACATGTAAAAAAAGGAAGGGTTGGCAGCAACTTTATTAATTATTTTAATTATAGTATACTAGATTTAGTGCACTAATCTATAGTAAAATGTCCATTTGTCATACATGAACACAGCACAGCACAGTGTGAACCAAGTGAAGCAGCGGGCAGTCAGGAACACAGCGCCCAGGGAGCAGTGTGTGGACGGTACCTTGCTCAGTGGTGCCACTAGCAGTCTTGTAAATTGAACCCACGACCCTCTGATCGCAGGGGCAACTCCCTAACCACTAGGCCACCAGCTGCCCCAAAACCAAATGACCATGTGCTAGCCAGGTATCGAACCTGGGTCAACTGCTTGAAAGGCATCTATGCTTACCACTATACTACCAATGCTATAGAAAGACTGAATGTGTGATTGACATCCAATTTTATGGAGTTTACAGAAAATGGACTTTTAAAACACAGAACAACTGAAGGGGTTGCACTTTGAGCGACATAAGACAGGCATTTAAAGAGCTGGTGCAGATAAGAACATTGATTGATTGAATTTTGGTGATATGGGCCTTAAATCAGACTCAGCAATAGGAGAATAAACTAATTCAGTTTACAGATTAGCAGGAAACAGGATCAGACGATAGAGGATGGGTGTATGGATGGATGAGCATAGGATAGACATGAAAGAGAGAAAGAAAGGGCTTATAGGAAGTCCAACAAGCTGCACAAATAAACTGGCTGATGCGGTTTCTTTCTCACCGAAACCAAAACACACAGAACTGACAGACACAAACAATGTGGACCAGACGCCTGAAATCGGTGAAAATGTGTGTTTAAACCCATATAATACAACCTGAGGGCAGGGTGCAAGTCAGTTATGTTTGAAAACAGAAGGTCATGTTCAAAGTCATTTTATTATGACACTGGAGAGTGGAGTTCAGGGTCACATGAAACAGATCACATCTGAACAAAAACTGCAGAGCTTTTGTTGACTCTTTTTATTAGACAGGCATTCTTTGAGTGGTCCTGTGCACCAGTCTGGAAGAGCCAAGCAGAACATTCCTCACAGACAAATCATGTCTGCAAGCAGCCTCCCTGGTGCACACATACTACACACACACGCACTCACACTCTCATACACACTGGGGGGAGTGGGTATGGGGGATACAGAAAAGCACTAAACCAAAACACACGCACATCTCACTTGTTTACATGATGTCATTGAAACGGTGCATGATGTAAAAGGGATTATTTATCAGGATGATTAAATCAGTCTGTCATTTCTAAAGTGTCATTTTTCTAAATTCATGTGAATGGACTTGAATTGCACTTGAAACTAGATGCAATTCTGCAAGTGTGATTGTGTGGTTGCTATAAAACCAGTGTTTGAAGACACCCAAACTTTGGTTTTATGGGCAAAAAAAGTTCTGTTAACAAAAAAGAATCTACTCGCAGCGTGGAACCGAACCGGTGATCTTCTGATTCGTTCTACCATTGAGGGAGTGTCAACTTGCTGGCTCTCACCGAGGTATTTATGGTTAAGGACGGCTGAACACGTAGACACATTCATAGGCTGATCATTTTAATTAATCCACAGCAAACAGTGACACGTGCCTTTTATAACTGACCTGAGCTTTAGTGTCTTGAAGTCTGTTTATGAGTCTGCTGTGTTTTGCTCTGGATTTCTTCTCTGCATTTGTGTTTCTCTGCATTTTGCCCATTTCCAACCGCCTTAGCCATGGCATCACACACTGGACTGTCCTCTCTCTCCCCATACATTACAGAGCTGACTTGACCACAAAAATTTAAATTTTTAAACAATCAATGCTCAGCCCCTGTTCAGCAGATATGCATTTATCTACCAGGTAACCATCACATTTGCAAAGAAAATAAACTATTTTCACAGAGCAAGTTCTGTATCTACTTGGTTGAAATGGACTGTACCTTGATTGTAAAGTGATGTATTCTGAATAATTGCTTAATTCTCTTCCCTTTAAAATCACTAAAACCCTTGTAATTACATTAATATACATTTCAGTTGAGTCACACTACAAACATGTCATGGCAGATGTCATATGCTGTCATTAATTGTAATAACAGATTATGTTCATTACTATTACAGTGTCATGTTGCCATTAGCAGAAATAGCTAAAGCTGATCCCATAATGTTTGGTCATGACAGCTTATGTCAAATGTTACTTTTTGCTGTGTGTTCTAGTTAGCCGTCATTTGTTGTAACAAACACCGGCAATCATAACTTGACATCATTGTTATATTAAATAACATCGTCACTGTTGTAACAAAACCTTGTAACAAAACCTTCTGACTTGTGCACAAGGTTTTGTTACAACAGTGACAATATAAAGCACAACAGGGAACAGAATTTGTGATGCCACATGAGTTTACTCTGCAACAGCAGTCACATTCCGTCGTGCATTATGCATTTTCTCATTCCTCTAGGGTATGCTGTTCACACTCTACCAACTGCAGTGCACTGTATTATAAGAGCTGGGTTATAAGAGCTCGCTGGATATTCAACTCTGGTTTTAGATCCCACTACTACTGGGGCAAACTTCCAATGGAACACAGTATTTAGCAAATAGTGGGCTCAGTTCGGGGTATGGTCAAGGTTTTGCTGTTGACAACTGATAAATGAGCCAGGGATAGATCACACATATGGGCACTGTTTTAGATTCCTGCTTGTCCTGTTTGCAATTACTGCATTTCTTTCTGGTTTTTCAGACCTCATTGCACTGTAATGTCTTCAAACAAATGATAAGCCACAATTGCATCCCTAGTGAGAACCCACTTCACACTAATACATGCCCTGGAACAAGGGTCCTGATCATTCACATATGTCTAAGCTTCACTTACGTAATCATCATCAGGCTACCCCTCATGATACAGCCATACAAAGTTAAACTAGGTTTGATATGGGGCATTACCTTACAACAAGAACAAACAAAACAGAACAAGAGAGAGTGAGAGAGCAGAAAAAGGAGAGAGAGAGAGAGGGAGAGAGAGAGAGAGAGAGAGAGAGAGAGAGAAGTTGGGACAGCTGTGTAATGTGCTCCCTGCGCCTTGTCCCTGTTCTTCTCCAGGACTTGAGTCACCCCAGCTAATAAATCCCCCAGAATTATGCAGAAATTATGTAAGAAGGGGAATCTCTGGACTTTTGTGAGAGGAAAAATAATTGGAGACCACAGAAAGGTCAACTCAAGCCACTAAAGTGACCTCTGTACAGGGAAACATAAATATGTGAACCAAAGACAGTTTACACTTAAAAGTAACAGCCCAAGCATAAAACTGGAACAAATGTCTAAATTGTGATCAAAAGATTAACAGAAGGTGAAATAAATAATATGCCAAAGCTATGTATTAATAAATTTAAACTACAGCCCAAAATTTTAACATGTTTTTGGATGTCAGTTAGCCGGATATAAAAACTGACGTTACCACATACTTCCAGAACAATGGTGACTGTAATGAGGACTTTAACATGCTTGGAGGCTTTATTAACAAACTTAAGGCTCACTTGATTCAGACAAGAAAAGTAAGAGACTGAAGGCAAGGAGTTTTATACTGTGACTGATGAGCAGAATAAGATAAAGATGAGTGTAATGAGATATATGAGCGTAAAGCATGACTGTAAACCTTTTCACCACTTTGGAGAGAATGAATGAGGAGGTGAGTTCGTCTTGCTAAGGCTTTCATTTTCATAGTAGGCTAACCCATTCCTTTTTACAGTGCAGAGATGTATCTGAACATTAACTGGCTTTTGATAGTGTATGGAGCATTTTTGACTGTGGGACTATTGTTAAGGGATGGACAGTTGCTTGCTCATTTTATTTGGTCAATCTAACTGTCATTAGGCTACACGACAGCAATAAGAAAAACTGATTCTACACTAAACTGATTCACCAATGCAAATTTAGACAGACAAATAAACAAACAAATACACTGTAAACTAATCCATCCATTCTTCTGCTTTGCTATATCCCTCAACATCAGATCAGACAGGCAGCCATGTAACACTGAGTGTACAGTGCAGTATCTGTTGAATAGTCTGGCTGTTGTTTGTATTGTAATGCCGGACACTGGGATTGTTTAAATAGATTACATATGTAGACATTGCATTGCCTTCTAAAGTGGTGGATTAATGGACCACATATGCTAAGAGTTCTGTGTTGTATCTCACTGCAGACACCAAATAGACTCCAGAATTAGACTGGCGTAGCTCTGAGCTGCAGCAGCCTCTTCAGACCTACTTGACCTGTTCATTCTCACAAAGTACGTTTGTGATATATACATATACAGTCTGGGCCGTAACACTCTTATAACCTCAGGACTAAACTGCTGCAGGTTTAATAGGTGGGCATATGTAATGCTTCATTCCAAAATACATTATAGATCACTTTTAAGACTTGATATATGTTACTGGGGGTGACCTTAACACACACAAGAAATATGAATGTTTTATTAGGATCAATACAATGTTCACTGAAGAAATAAAAAATGTTTTAAAAAACTTTTCTTCATATGTGTTGGTTTTCCATTAAATCACCAAAACCAGTTTCCATTATATCACCAGATTTTGCTGGAAACTAAACAGTATGCTTTGAAACATTAACAATTTTCAATTACTATTTCAAACTGTTCTATTTTTAAAAATGGCCTTTTATGATATGGGTTATTTTGAGTTTGATATGAAAAAGTTATTGTTGTTTGTCATCTTTTACATTCTTACCTTACATTTTTACATTCTCATCTTTCACATGGAAACAAAGTGAAAAACCTGAAGCCAGTAACCTAGAATGTATATCAAAAGTAAATGTAATTTTTTTTTATAATTAGGTAATTTATCAAAAAATGTGTAACTACATATAAGCAGTATAGTAACTGTAAACTAGATCTCTGAAACATCAAAGACCTCACCAGTCTTTCTTCCTCTTCTTATCCAGTCTTGTCAGAGTGCAGTGAGAGCTACAGTTTCCCTTAGAGTGGCAAGATTAATGGGCTGTGATAGAGGGAGATAACTGACTAGAGAGCAAGGGTTAAAGAACTATACTGGAGCTCTGTTTCTGAGAGGCAGGTAGAGTTCATATCGATCCCATATGTAAAACTTCACAAGAAACAAAGAAAAGAAACAAAGAGCCTCTTTCAGTCCTGAAACTATACACACTCTTGTTTCTAGACCAGGTTTATAGCATGTTAGGAATAAAATAACTCTGTAGGTTATTTCAGTCAGTTCGCTAGGGTCACAGATTATTGCACCAGACACAAATCCGCTAGAGCATGCAAAGATCAGACTGTCTGTACATAAGCAGCTTTGTGAAGTATCCATTTTAAAAAAGACTATAAATCTGACGTAATTCAAATAACTTCTCTAAGCTTGAAGTTAAGTGCTTCTGATTACAGGCAGCAGTGTATCCCACACTGCCAGAATAAACTAATTAATCCATTATTTAAATACCTCGGTGGGACAATGCATTTCATAAAACAATGAAGTCATATTTCTGTATGACTGCGTTGCGTATAGAGCGTGTGGACTTTGTAGTGATTCTGGTTCTGAGAATCAACCCTCTTGTGTATTAAGCGGTCAGACACAGTTACAGTGCAATGCAGAGAACAGAAAGAATAATTCTACTGATTTTTCTATATTTAACTCCTTGTGGTGTGAATGAAGACAGAGTTTTTTGAAAAGGTGCATGCTAGAAAATCTTACCGCCCAGTGGTTGAAATGTCTTCAACACAAATACAGCAGTTACCATCAAAAAGTATTAGTCAGGCTGTCTTGCAGGTAATGTAATGTTGATGTTGATCATAAAATAAATAAAATACATATAAATAAACTTCTGCATAGGAAAAAAGTTTAGGCTAAAGCCTTTTTTTACAGAACTATCATAAAACAATGTGTCAGGCATCAGGCAAGATATTCCTTTAATGCAATAGCTTCCTAAATGCTAGCTATTATATTTATTAAATGCTTCGGACATCTGGTTCCAAATATCTATGAATAATTCTGACTAGACAAGTTTATCCAGGATAGCACAATTTATGTCAACCCATTCAGAATGAATTTGAATTCATCTTAAGAAATGAATTAATGCAGACAATTTAAAAAATCATCTTTAATGTGTGATTCCATAGGCATACACCAACCTCTGTCTGTTTCCAGTGAAAGTCACAGCTGCACTCATTTCAAATTCAGCCTTTCAAAGCAATAGTCTGAAAAATAACACACAGGGTGCTGTATGAAGTTTGGTTTCTCTTATTTTAGGACCTACAAAGCTAATGTAATGAATGAATAAATAATAAAAGGCCTTTTGTGTAGACACAGGTATCTTAAAGCAGGGACTCCAAACTTCTGTCCTAGCAGCTCAGTCCTATGTATATTTTTCTTCTTTAACTTGTCTGAAACGCAAAAATGTGCAGAGGATGGGGTCATCAGGACTAGGATCGGAAATCCCTAGTTTAAAGTTATGGTCCGGGAGATCAAATTTATCAAATTCACAGTTTTCCCCCTCTACCCAGATCTAAGTAATCAGCCACAACATGAGTGTCAAAACAAGTTTGCATCTTATATTTTACACTGGAACTATGAGGCAAACTTAATGCTAATAAAGTATCACATCCCATCACTAGTTGTAGCCTTGCAAATTGCTAAAGAGCAAACCTGGGGTGGCAAAAATGTCTTAGCTGACCAATCACATTTTTGGATAAGGAAAAAATTGTGGGGGGAAGGGAAAAGTTGATCCACTTTGATGCATCCTCTTGATCCACTTTGATGCATCCTCTTTGTCTGTATAAAATGACTGATTACCAGCAATTAGAAAAAGGACTATCAGCTGTTTGGCTTCTGCCCCATGGCTCCTTGGACCTGCTCCAACTGAAGAATCAGAGGAAGTGAAGTGGCCTGCCTCTGCAGCCTCCCTCCACAGGATCACATTACTCTAATGGTTATAGATGAGCAGATAGAACAATTACTGTACCACAGTTATGGCTGCACTGATGAGCTAGAAGGTGGACAACCCTAAGACCTAAATGATTTAAGACTTCCACTCTCCTGATTAGAAAAACTTCTTCACAGTACAAAATGATGATACTATTTTGAAACTTAAAGCACAGGCCACACACCTAATGAATTCTTTTTGACTGAACTTTGAGCATATTTTAATTAGCCCTCAAACATTTAGAGATATTACTGCCATTTTGCCCTTCACTTTACATTGCATGGTTATTTGCATTATAATTACATACTATGACATAATACTACTTAATGTTAGAATGTGTACTTTTAACAAAACCTCTCCACTTGTTTCAGTGAGCTATGACTCAGATTTTTAAAGTGTACATGCCATGAGGCTTTATTCATCACTTTTATCCTCCAATGCTACTTAAGATGATTAATAACACAATCGTTGTCTATAACAAAGGTATTCACATTTCCCCACCTTCACTAAGCTATATGCCAAAAAAACATGCTGAAACAATTTATTTTCCTACATCTCCTTTGAGTTTTAAACTGGTCTCGTTGGATTAGCCTTGAAGCAGAAGTATGGCTTGGCAGAACAGGACAGATCCGGCCTTTTCTTTTCTATTTGTTTTAACTGTCATCTGGAAAACATGGACAGAGGGAAAAGTGTCCACACCTTGGGGCCGG
>JBBPCZ010134575.1:0-21856 GCA_037974445.1 Brycinus macrolepidotus | reverse complement strand
CACTGGGTTCCTGAGCAAGACCCTTAACCCCAAGTTGCTCCAGGGAGAATGTCCCCTGTAGTTAGGGAATGGAAGTCGCTTTTCTGCTAAATGCCGTAAATGTAATGTAAAAGCTCCTAAGGAATAGTGGTACATTGTAATATCTAATACTCCAAGGGTTTACTACATGCAGAGATCTCATTCATATTACTCTGTGTAATAATGTTTGTTCTGATTTTCAGGTTCGCAAGGTTCATAAATGGCTGATTGTATCTGGATCTTTGATATAACCCTGATGATATAACTGATCATCTTTGGTCATTCTCCTCACCACCTAATTGGCTCAGCCTTTGTAGACGTGCTCTAAGAAAGCTATAATTTTGTACATTAATGCATCTACTGCACTAGATGACTGTCCTTAATATGATTAGTTTTCAGTTCCATTCAGTTGTGCACAGTAACAAGTGCATTTAAAAAAAAAAAGGCAGGCACATCAGACATCAGTCCAAAAAATCAACATACACCATAATCTTAGGTTTCTGAAAAGAGTTACAACCTCTGTTAGCAAAGGTTCGACTGTCTTTCATTCACAGATGATGTTCAGCTGCAACACTCCTAACTGGACCTCTTCTTCGGAAGTCTTCCCTGGAGGCGACGCAGACTCTCATAAGCAGTCACCGCATGGAATCTCTGGATCAGAAATGCAATTTTCCACTTTGCCACTAGAGATCAAGAGAAACACGTGTAAACATGCAGATATGTGCAAAAGTCTTCATAAAAAGTGTACTTAAAGCTTTTTATATGAGCAGGAAGTTGGGCTTATGGACAGACAGTGTGCATGTACCAAGGCCCTATTAATAGCTTGGTCAGTTTTTCTCCCCTTCAGATATACACTGACCAGTCCTAATCTTGGATAAAAGTGCTCAAACTAGGGGTGGGCAGTAGGGCACAACACAATAAATAACATGTCACAAGATTTTTTTCCCCCTCATGTCAGACATGCTGGAACAAACGAAAAGAACCAGAGGTGCCACACGTTAAAAATTATTTAAAAATTTTTTTTTAAAAAAAGTGAGTAAAACTGTCAGTGAGTATAGAAAAGAATCACCCCTTCAAAAATATTCACATTTTGTTGCTTTGCAGCCTGCAATGAAGACACAAAAAAAAAGAAGAAAAAAACGAAAAGGCTTTATCAAGTGTTTGGCAAAGTGTTAGGACCCTCCCTGGATCAGGCCGTCCCTCCAAACCGGACGGAAGTGTGAGGAGGAAACTTTTCAGAGAGGCTACCAAGAGGCCTTGTGGCAACTTTAAGGCAGTTACAGGAATTTATGGCAAAGAGTGGTCATTGTGTGCATGTGACAACGATATCACAAGTGCTCCACAAATGAGGCTTGAATGGGAGGGTTGCAAGAAAAAAAGTCACTCAGGAAAGGCCACATTTAATCTCGATTGAGCTTTGAAGGCCAAGTGGTAAAAGGTGTTATGGTCAGATGAGACCAAAATCGAACTATTTGGCCTCAACAGCAAGTGGTACATTTGGCAGAAAGATGACACAGCTCGCCATCCGAAGAACAGCATACCAACAGTAAAGTATGGTGGTGGAGGTGTTTCTCTGCAGCAGGGTCTGGGCCTCTTCTCAGAAGGAAAAATGGATGGGGCAAAATAACTGCTGCCCTCTGTCAGAAAATAGTCAATGGGAAGAAACCCAAAGGGAAAAGAAAACTAACTAAGCAAGAGAAAAAAAAAAGGACAAGAGAGGGGAGCAAAATGAAAACAGGAGTTAGGGAGCTAATGACCAATCACACATGACCAAAGACTAGGAGAAAGAAAAGAAAAAAAGAGAGGTCATGCTGCCCTCTGCTGGTTGTTGGCAAGCATAGCAGCCTTAGACACCACTGTTCTATAAAATGTTAACATTTTACACCATTTCCCTTGCGACTCTAACATTAGAGAAAATACAAATAAGCTTTACAAATTTTAACTTTATGTGTTTCAGGCTGTTAATCATTTCTATGTCTCTCTTTAAGCAGTTTAGTATTTGTAGTTACCTTCCAACCCTTGCTTCAATTATCCTTAACTAAGGTCACAGGGGGGTTTTGGGTGTCTCCCAGCGTTCATAGGGCAAAGGCAGGCTGGACAGCTCACCAGTCCATCACAAGGCAGACACACAAATTTAGTATCCCCAATTTGCCTGACACACATATCTTTGGACTGAGGGAGGAAACCAGGCACAGGACCCTCAGCAGCCTGTTAAATCGGGCATGTTGGTGCTTTAACAAACCCATGCACTGGCTGGAGTGCCACTGGCTCTAATATGCTCACAAACAATTCACTGAAAGAAGAAATTCTTATTGCCCAGAGCAATAGTTTTTAAACAGTTTTCATGGCTAGAGCAGGACTTTTCCATTTCACTGTACACTACACAGAAGTACACAGTTTGTGATTCATTAAGACAGTCTTAACACAAACACAGTTTACTCACTAAGGGACTTCTTTGCAGTTGTATGCAATATTTGGATCCAAAGCACTTTGTAGACTCTGGAATGAGGAACTGGCACATGAGGACCTGACAACAAAGAGGAAGATAATATATAATATATAGACAGATAATATATAAATAATATAGATAATATATATCGGATAGTACCATTTACATATACTATCCAATATTACAAACAAAAACAAATAAAGATGTTGCTAAAGACTCCTCTGACATGTTTATTAAAAGTCAGTTGGTGAACTGAAGTTACACGGCCTGATTCTTGCAAGAACCATGCACCTCATCAGCAGAAGAAACTGATGTTTCAGCATATGTGGAACATCCTGCCTGGAAATTAGGTTACATAACTAATAACACACTGTAAATCTTAATCTTTATTTGTTAATAAATTGCACTTGTGATAAGCTCTATGCTGGGCAACATACACAACACCACATGATTACAGAGGAAAGTCCTGCATTAGCTTGCTTCTTTATTTAACATAGCTTTCAGATAAAAGAAGCTTATACACTACCATCATTTGGCAGGTCTAGATAATCACACAATTTCTGACAATATATAAAATAAAAGTATATGGAAAAATTACAAACCTAACTAGATGTATTTCTGCAAAAAATTGCAAAGTGTGATTTCGTGGTTGCTATAAAACCAGTGTTTGAAGACCAAAGCATTGGTTTTAAGGGGAAAAAAGGTTTGTATTTAAAAAAAATGTACTCGCACCATGGATTATGTTTAATTAAACCACAACAAACACTGACCCACGTCTTTTTTTATATAACTGACCTTAGCTTTAGTGTCTTGAAGTCTGTTTAGGAGTCTGCTGTGTGTTTTGCTCTGCGTCTGTTTCTTCGCATTTGTTTCTCCGACATGGCCACCTTAGCCGTGACCAGATTCTCTGTCCAACCCACATTTTAAAGGCGACTCGACAGTTCGCTCTCTCTCCCCATATATTGCAGAGCCGACTTGACCACAAAAATCGATTTTCTAACCAATCAATCCTGAGCCCTTATTCAACCAATCAAAAATCTGAATGCACGCACGCTGCACGAGATATTTATGGACGTTTTGACCTTGGAACTGTTCCAAAACTCTGCATAAGCCAGGAGGGGGCGTGGCACCTTTTTTGGCTTTAAAAAGAAGAATAAAAATAAAACTTTAAGAAGAACAATAGTGTATATTGTTATAACTAGAAGCATTTCCGGGAGAAAGTGTGATAGTGTGGTTGCTATAAAACCAGACACTCAAACATTGGTTTTATGGCCAAAACAAGTTTATATATTTAAAAAAAAAAAAAAAAAAAAGGTCTCGCAACATGGATTCGAAGCAGCACTCCTCTGATTCACTTCATTCAGTGCCTGCCACTCTACCGCTGAACCACCGGGGGGAGGGCGATAATTTGCTGTCTCTAACCAAGCCATTGATGGTTAAGGGTGGCTGAATGCGTAGCTGCATTCAGGGGTGATTATTTTGAGTTAAACCACAACAAACAGTGACACGTCTTTTTTTATAACTGACCTGAACTTTAGCGTCTTGAAGTCTGTTTATGAATCTGCTATGTGTTTTGCTCTGCATTTGTTTCTCTGCGTTTGTATTTCTTTTTGTATGGCTTTTTGTCCCTTTATGGCCGCCTTAGCTGCGACATCACAGCTTCTCTCTCCGACACATATTTTGAAGGCGACTCGACTGTCTGCTCTCTCTCCCCACTCATTACAGAGCTGACTCGACCACTAAAATCGATTATTTAAAAAGATCAATACTTGGCCCCTGATCAACCAATCAAAAATCTGACTTGTTTCTGCAATCACACTAATTAAAATGACATTTTTTGTAAGATATGCTATGTAAAACAGAATATATATTTAATATATATATACACTATGTAGTATAGAAGAAAATTCAGGCATCATTTTAGATTTTTGCTTAATCATAGAAATCTGTTTACTTGACTATTTTTAGTGTTACATAGCAATTGCTTTGACCACCTTTGCTTTGCAGTAACTGCACTAAACAGACAAAATAAGTTAGCTAATCCAACTGAAGCAGAGACAGCTGGTATCTTATTTTAAAGTAAAGTGGCCCCTTATAATCACGTGTGAACACATCACAGCACAGCACACAGTGTGAACGATGTGAAATTCTTTCTCTGAATTTAGGCCATTCACCAAGTGAAGCAGTGGGCAGCCAGCGACGCAGCACCCAGGAAGCAGTGTGTAGGCACGGTACCTTGCTCAAGGGAACCTCAGTGGTGCCAGTGGCAGTCCTGGGATTCAAACCCATTACCTTCTGATTGCAGGGGCAACTCCCTAACCACCAGGCCACCAGCTGCCCCAATGATTTAATCTAATCTGTACTTCCAACACACACTGAAAGTCTTGCTGTCAGTTACCTAAAACCTATAGTGATTCCCATGAGTGATGTTATGTTTTAAATAATTTACGTAGTAAATATAATTGCTAACCATCTAGATATGTAATAATGTCACAGATTACTGGGTGACTGGTGTTTGTTTTTTAATTATAAAATTATATTATAATAATTACACACTTTGATTAATGTTTTAGACGTTTTTTAAAATAAAACTGTGGAGACAGACTGGCTTGGATGTAGACCACACTGGCTTGGATACAGACCATTTCTGATATTGATCTTGATCAGCTTCATGTTTTGAATAAAACTGTAGCACAGTGTGACCACACTCTTCGTGTGTCATGTGTCATGTGTTAAGCCTCATTTCCTCTCTCAGATGGGGCACAAGATAATTCTGTGCTTGTTTTTTTGGCCTTGGAAGTGAACAGTAATGATAATGAAAGTCACTGGATAGCAGAAATATTTCAACCAACCCAATAGTACTTTTTTTTCTTCTAGTTGGACAGTATTTCTAACATGTGAACACACATACCATTCATCTATAAAGTGTGGGATTTCTTAGATTATAAAAAAAAAATAACTGAGTGGAAAAAAGTGAAAGAAGTGGGAAAACTTGTTCCATTTGCAGCATCCCCTAATACAAAGCACAGCCTATGCTGGATCTTTTCATTACAGACCAAAGAAAAGAACTTACGTGTCAGTTTCCTTGATGACGAGTAATACGGTCAAAGCATGAACTTTATCAGGGTCCAAATTCTTCACTTCTACACTTCCAAATATACTGGAGGGAAGGAAACAGATAAGCATGTAAATGAATACAGATACCTCCTTGAAACAAATTCATAGAGAAGATTTCATACTGGAGCTATGACTGCCAAACTTGCCCCCAGAATTCAACTGCTCGTAAGTTTTTCATGTGAATTGGCTGATATACATGCCAATGAATTTCCAGTGGTGAGACCGTAGTGAAAATCACACAAGCATTGTGGACTAGGGTTGCCAATTGACAGCAAGATAAGATAAGAAAAGATAAGATAAACCTTTATGAGTCCCACAAGTGGGAAATTTCCGTTGTTACGGCAGAAAGTGGACGGTACAAAAGTAAGAGCAGCAAAACACAATAGAATAATGCTATACACAACAGTATAGTATAAAAATAGACATTTGTGTGTAGCATATATATATATGTGTCTGTGTGTGTGTGTGTGTGTGTGTGTGTGTAAATATAAACCTATGTAAGAATATGTATGTCTGTACACACTGAATAGCAGAAGGTATTGACAAAAACAGTAACGAGACAATAGTGAAAAAATTTCACCATTGTCTGAAATCTGAAATTTAATCCCAAAACGCAAGTGCACAGTCATAAGTCATACCCACTACAACTTGGTGTTCAACTTGTAACTCCAAATCATCAAGAAAGTGGAAGCAGGCAGCAGTTGTACAGTACATCTACACTGACAGGCACAGGTTTTGGTTTACCTGTCTGGGCTGAATGGGGATTCAAGTGATCCATTGAGCATTGCAGACACATTCCCACATGATGTGGCTGCAAACTGGAAAAGAATAAAATTGAGTGAGTCTGGGTTCTTTCACATAATATGACCTTCAAAGTACTACACCCGTGAGATTTGCCATGATGCTGTAGAACGTTGCCCACACAGTGCAGCTGTCATCAATGATGGGAATGTTCCCAGCTCTGATTTTTAAACAGTGTCTGGTCCTATCCCAGAATAACATCAAGAACTTGTTACAACAATAGAAAATGGTGCAGCCAAAACAGACATTAGCCTTTCAGGATAAAATAATGTGACTTTCTGAAAGGATGGATTATAAAGCAATAAGCCTTAAAAAGTCAGGCTTTTCAGCAATTCTTTGTCAGGGAAGGTGTGCTGTTAGGAACAAGGTTGAGATTAAGCATGGTGAAGTCACTGTAACACATGTTCTTGGATCTTATCGCTTATTTATACAACCATTAGTCCTCACCACACAGTCTCATTTGCTGAGAGGTGTTTTCACCAGATGTTCACAATTCACTTTACACTGCTGCTAACCATTTTCTACTAATTTTCTACTTTAGGAAAACGAATAATTAAAAAACTTTTCATTAGATAATTGTAAAGGCCCGCCCATTTTCCCCCGGTTTCAAGGGACTTTTATTTTGACACTTCTGAGTTACCCCCTTCCTTAATCCTCCATTTGGTTTGTCCCATGACTCATTTAAGCTGTCTCCACAATGAGGCAGAATGTCTGTTCACTCTTATGCTACCCTTCTGTTTTCTTTCTCTTTGTTATTGTTGTGTTATCTATTGATGCCTTTCTGGGTTTCAGTTATTGCCTGGCTTGTGCCCTCCTTTGTTTTTTTTTCTGCTCCTCCTCGGTTCCCAGTGTTCTGGTTCGCGTCGGCCTTGCTGCACAGGACCAAGTCAGCCTGCACTCACTGCTTGTGGCTTCCTCGGGCTATGAGCATACATGGTGTGCAGGCCTCTCTCATCAGGAGTGTTAAGCCTGTCCCTACAGTGAGTCATGGTGAAGGGTCTATGTAGGTGCTGCTTGTGGCTGCAGGACCCCCTTGCCTGATGGGTTACAGGTGCCTGAAGTGATGAGTGGACTATGGGCCTTATCAGGTGGGTGTGGCCTGGCCCCAAGGCAAGTTCTATGAGGAGGCCTTGCTAGGAGCCACATGTGGTTGCTGAGGGATTGATAACCCTGCCTATCAGTGAGGTCATGCCCCCCTGGATAGCTAGTTTGTGTAGGCCCACATGTTGGCGAGGTGTTCAGCTGGTCCCTGGTTCCGAGACAGCCTCACTGGCGTGGGCTATGTATGTATCTCGTTAACCTGAATTCCCAGTCTGGATTTTCAGAAGGAATGGTAGCCTGCTTGTTCTGATTCCTGTATCTAGGTAAAATCTGTATGTCCTGTGTTCTTTAAAAGAACTGTAGCCTGCCTGTTCTGTGATTCTGGTTCCCTGTCCTGCATGAGCCAGTGCTCCATATTCCCCTTTGCTCCCTGTTATCTTCAGTAAAACTGCTTTCATAGCTCCTGCTTGTGTGTCCCATTCTCTACACCCCCACACCATGTGACCATTATATTAGATATCTGAAGTGCAGCCTGCTGGCATAAGTAAGTACTTAGGTGTGATGACCGATCCGCTAAACAAACAAATTGCCAGTGAACAAAACACAGCAAATAAGATGAGCTGTAAAATGCTTGAAAGACTGGAAGGAACATAGCAACACTAGCAAATATTGAAAAAAGCCAAGTTCAACTTTATATCTGTGACACAAATAGTTAGCCTCGTAAGATCAGCAGTTCTGTTAAACAGCACGCAGGACTCAACAGGTTTCTTTAATGAACTATGTGGACCTTGCTTGTCTATGTGAGAAACGGGAACTTGGGAAATACTCCCAAAAATGCTAATGTGTACTGTTCTGTGATGCTGTTTGTATTTTAATACTGTTCTGAAATATTAAACTATTGTAATTGTTAAATCCACAGCACAACAGACATCACTAGTAACAGATTTTCTAAGCGCTCCCAAAATCAAAATAATAGGCAAAGCACATGCACCATTGAAACATTCCGATATGGCTATAATGCATCAGTGTCATTAACAAATGATACAAAAGTGCCACATCTCTACAAACCTACTTTTGTGAACACAGTGCTGACCACAGGGAGGGCAAAGTCCTGCATCTCCATGGCAACTAAGACAAAGCTTCATTGAGTGTGTTTCCCAGTGTTATCACTACCAGACTGTTCTTTCCAGTCAGTAAGAAATGTGTGCAACTGTATCTATTAAGGATGGAGTCAGCCAAGAACAGAAATGGAAGATTTTTCTATTAAACAACAATGAAAATATATTCCTTGATTTTGGTTGATCTTTGTTGTGATTTTACTACAGAAACAATGTGAGCTGGGTAAGAGTGCTAAAATATTCTATAAATTTGTCAAACTTTGAAAACAGAAAAGCCAGTAAAATAACCCACATTTATCACTTCTATGAAACCACACCCTTCGGTATGTGAATACACGCAATAATATAAAAAAATAATTATAAAAAATAAATTATTTTAATTATTTTATAAATGACAATTTTATTGATAAAAGAAACAAGAAACAGTATGTAATAATTGTAATAACTCATAAAAAAATGTCATTTTAAGCTTTACAACTTTGTTTTAAGTTTTTAAGCAATAATGGCAAAGCAAGACCCCATTTGAGTTAATGAGACAAAATGAGATACAGCATTCAAACACAACCACACTGGTCCATCTATAAGAACAGTGTAGGTCATAGATTTGACTGAACTTGCGTGAACATACTCACGTTACTAGAAGCCCTGATCCAGAAAGAGCGGACTGGGTTGTTCTGACACTCTGACCACCCAGGACAATCTGTAATATAGGTTTCTGTCAACAGAGAAAATACACAAAAAACACGTGTGATTTCCATGTTGCATTATAACAACTTTTATATAAAGATATAGGTTAGTGATCACCACTCCTCATACTAAAGATACAGTGCATACAGAAAGTTTTCAGACCCCTTCAAGTTGTCCTCACTTGAAGACTCATCCTAAAATGGAAAAAATCATTTTCTATAATCAATCTACACACAATACTCCACAATGACAAAGCAAAAACAGATGTTTACAGTGTATTGTTCATTTATTAAAAATAAAAAACTGAAATATCCCATTTGCATAAGTATTCAGACCGTTGACACTCTGACACTCTGATGCATCCTACCCCAAGCCATCGAAGCATTAATTGCTGAGCACACTCTGTTGACCCTATTCCCAATTACTACTGGAACTACTGGAATAGGTCTCTGCATATCTTGAGAACCATCATGTGTGTTAACACGACTATTGCGGGAACCATGCAGATATCAGTCCTCGCTAATGGTGGCTGCATTCCTGAAGCTGCTGGTGCTGTGGAAGCTCTACCTACAGGGCAGGGCCATGGGGGACCGGGAAGGGGACCCCGAGTGGGTGGCAGAGGTGCACGTCGCTTCTTAGGTATGACTTGGGGGCTGGCAGCTGTAGAGTGGGAGAGTGTAGCTACTATGGAAGATAAATCCTTCAGTTCATCAGTTAAGGAAACAGCTCCCCTAAACTTTAACTTTTTTAATGTCTCTCGTGTGGGCAGGAAAGGCAGGGGTGTAAGTGTGTTATACAGAGATAGATTTTAATGCAAGCAGTTGTCATTGGGTGAATTTAGTTCTCTTGGATATCTCTGTATTGTCATAAAATGCTCATTGTGAATTCTGCTTGTAATTATCTACAGGCCACCGAAGTGCTGTCCTAATTTTATTGACGAATTTTCTGAAACGCTGTCATTGATTTCTACAGATTTTAACTCTTTTATCATTGCTGGAGATTTTAATATTCATATCGACTTTCCTAACGACATCACCGCCAAAGTAATTATTGCTGTATTTGACACCTTTCAAGTCACTCAGCACGTGACCGGCCCCACTCATACCCGTGGTCACACACTGGATTTGGTTATCAGTAAAGGCCTCAGTGTTACTTCTGTAAATGTTTTAGATGTGGCTCTGTTAGTTCATCATTGTGTTTTCTTTGATGTATTGGTTTCTCCTATCATCTAAATTGGCTCTAGAACTGTCAAAAAAGAGGTATATTAATGAAAACACCAGGGCTGTTGTTATGGAAGCCATATCTATGACTTCAAGCATATCAGCAGAGTCTGTTGATGAACGTCTTTATCATCTCAACTGTAAAATGCTCAGAGTTTTTGTTGCTATTGCACCCCCTCAAGGTCAAAATCATTTCTGGCAAACAGAAAGCACCATAGAGAAATTTCTTAGCAGTAACAAATCAGAAGAGACAATGCGGGAAAGCAGAGCGCCGTTGGAGGCAAACTAAACTTCAAGTCGACTATGACATTTTTAAAGAGAGACTCCACAGCTACATCCTTGAATTGGGCAGAGCTAGAAGGGCATAGTTCTCCATTATTATTGACAGGAACACTAAGGATACTCTTACTTTCTTTGAAATAGTGCTTCATCTTAAACTATCTACATGTTCCCTGGACATTCTACCTACAGGCTTTTTAAAAAGTGTTTTAGTAGCTTAACCCAGGACCTGTTGCATATTTTGAATGGTTCACTGAACTCAGGCATTTTTCCAGCATTGTTGAAAACCGCAGTTATTAAAACCCTCCTGAAGAAGCGTAACTTGGATGCTTCTGCCCTTAACAGTTATAGACCTATCACTAATCTTCCCTTTATAGGCAAGATTATAGAGAAAGTAGTTTTTAATCAGATCAGTAACCACATAGACGCAAATGACTATCAATTAGGTTTCCGTCAACATCATAGTACAGAAACTGCTCTTGTTAAGGTACTAAATAACGTTCGCCTGAATACAGATGCAGGTAAAATAACTGTGCTGGTGCTGTTAGATCTGAATGCAGCCTTTGACACTGTTGACCATAACATTCTGACAGACTTAAAAAACTGGGTTGGGCTCTCAGGTTGGTTCAGGCAGGGGTTATTTTGTCTCAATTGCCACAATCGGCTGAAACAGTCATGCCATTTGGAGTCCCTCAAGGGTCCATATTTGGACCTGTCCTCTTCAGCCTGTAAATGCTTCCTCTGGGTCAAATTCTTAAAGAGAATAATGTGTCCTTTCATAACTATGCAGATGATGCTTAGATCTATCTAGCTCTCTCACCAAGTGACTTAGGTCCAATAGATTCATTGTGCCTGTGCCTCGATAAGGTACAAAACTGGATGCATCAAAACTTTCTGAAATTAAATAAAGACAAAATGGATATTATCTTGTCTGGAAACAAAGAGGGAAGGTCAATTCTCAGTGCCCATCTGGAATCTAGCGCACTTAGGGTGTCTTGATGCTCCTAGTGACTGCCTGCTGGGAGGCTGCCAAACAGTAGCTTAAGGATTCTCAGACAGTGATAAGCAAAATCGTCTTGTCAAAAGGAACTATTTGACCTCAATTTCCAGCAATGTGTGTGAAGGAAAGCAGGCACTGAGCTTAACCCAATAATTACCATCCCTGCAGTCAAACACAAAGGTGGCAGCATCATGCTGTGGGGATATTTGCTCTCTTGTCAGGACAAAGGGAAAGATGGATGCAGAAAAATATACAGCAATCCTTAGGGAAAACCTTTACCAGAGTGCTCTGGATTTCAGGCTGGGGCGAAGGTTTACATTCCAACAGGACAACCAACCAAAGCATACCATCAAGAAAACAAAGGAATGGCTTCAGGAAAATTCTTTGAAAGTCATGGATTGGCCCAGTCCGAACCTGAACCCAATAGAACATTTCTGGAAAGATCTGAAAATTACTGTGCACAGACGCGCCCCATCCAACCTGGCTGAGCTTGAAAGATTCTTCCAAGAAGAATGGCAGAAAATTCCAAAAGAAAGGTATGCCAAGCTTGTAGGGTCATTCCCAAAACACTTGAGGCTGTTATTGCTGCCAAAAGTGCTGTAACCAAGTACTAAGTGAAGGGTCTGAGTACTTATGTAAAGGGGATATTTCAGTTTTTTTTTATTTCTGTTTTTGCTTTGTCATTGTGAAGTATTGTGTTTAGACTGATTATAGAAAATATGAATTTAATCCATTTTAGCATGAGTCAACAAAATGAAGACAACTTGAAGGTGTCTGAAAACTTTCCATATGCACTGTATCCCTTCCTTTGGTACCTAGTTCTGACCACAATCTGCCACACCTAGTCCAGCTGATAAACTTATTCAGTGGTCCTTTAGTGTTAATGTTAATATTAGGTAAGGGGTGATGCATGGTAAATGTATGCTGGAAGTCAACTCGGCAGGGAAACAGATCACCAGTAGGAGAGTTGGAGACCATGATCATACGTAAAAGCATTCCTTACATGTAACTAAGAATGGCAGCTAGCAGCACATTAATTAACTTTTATACCATCTTTTCATTTGTTAGTGGTTTTGGCCAAATAATACTTTTAAGTCCATGCTGTGAACTGGAGTCCTACCTTTGCTGTTGTTCTTGCTGCACCAGTTCAGTTCATCAAATATGAACCCAATCATTGTGTCCTCTAAAGTCGCCAGGCATTCTCTTTTGTCCGTAAATGCATGCACCATGGGTTTTGTTTTGCTCCAGAACAACATCTGAACATGCAGATAGAATACAACAAGTGCTACAATGAATACGTCTCATAGGACATTGTGGTGGTAGAACGAATAAATAAATAAATAAATAAATAAATAAATAGTTTAATGAGTGGTTAAGTTCTTACAGTTCCACAGGTGACAGCATCTGTAACTGAGTTTATTAACGGGTCATAAGCCTCAGGAGGAACATCGCATGGATCTTTACCCACATAGGCTCGCTCAAATGCCTCCCAGATTGTTTCACAGTCATTTACCCTGCAGAACAAGAAAAGAAAATGCCCAATTAAACTGACATTACATTACATTACATTACAATCATTTGGCAGACGCTTTTATCCAAAGCGACTAACAATGTGAGGACACATTCAAGTTTCAGGACAGTGCGAGAACCAGAGGAGAGTGCTAAGTGCTAAATCTTTATGTTAGAGTAGTGCAAGAAGATGCATTAGGAGAGGAGATGCTCTCTGAACAGATGAGTCTTTAGGACGTTTTTGAAGCTAGAGAGGGATTCTGCTGCTCTTGATGACTTAGGGAGCTCATTCCACCAGCGGGGAACCACATCAGACATCAGAGGAAATCAAACCCAGTCCAGCCTGAGCAAGGCAAGAGGACTACAAAGAGGGTACAAATAACTTGATTAATGGGTCATTTGGTGGAAATGACAGGTATAGTTGGCTATGATCTGTTGGTAGAGTATACTGCAGGTAAAGTATATTGCAAAGAGAAGGGATGCCAACACTGAGCATTGGGCACCTGTGTGTAGAGATGATGGGACATGGACATCCTTACCATGACATACGGATAGAATGCCCAATGAGGTAACATTCAAACCAATGCAGTGACTGACTGTGTTAAAGGCAGATGACACGTAAGTCTGGCAAAATGAGTACTGAGGACAGACCTGCAGCTCTGGCTGCTTTTAGGGCTTCTGTCATAGACAACAGTGGAATGACCACTTTTAAAGTCTGTCTGTGCCAAGGAAGTCATTCTGAGTGAGGAATACTGAGACCTGTTTGAATACCTTTATTTCAATGACCTTACATAGGAATGAATGCCAGTGGTCAGTGGTTCTCAACCCTGAGCAGGGTTATCTGAGCCTGTCTGAATGTTTGGAAATGTTCCAGAAGCCAATGAAGTTTTCATCACATGCGTAACTGATGGCACAATGGTACGGGATATTGCTTGGAAGAGGTTGGTAGAAATGGGGTCCAGGGGGCATGCAGTAGAATGGCTACCTGTGGTGAATACAGATGAGTTATGAGAGCGAGAGGTGAATGACGAAAATGAGGTGTCACTGACTGAGGAAGACAGAGAAGAACTGATTTTCTCTGAGATGTTCAGAAAATTGGCTACTTATCGCCAATATTAAAAAAGAAGCGTAGAGGTTAGTGTCTAGTGGGGGTGGTGGTGGTTTAAGTACTGAAAGTGAAAAATAATTTCCAAGTGTCTAAGGTTACTGCAAATTGTATTACTGTAAAAAAAAATAATAAAATTGGCAGCCTAGATGATAGATAGGAAAGAGGAGAGGAAGGATTGATAGGATTTGAGATTAACAGTGTCATTGGATCTACAACATCTATATAATATTTCAACATTTGCTTAGGTTAGTACCCAGTTTTTGGATATTGTCAGCCATGGGTGAGGTTGGTTAGGGTTTTGAGGACACAGACTATTGAGACATGAGCTGAATGTAAAACTGAGAGACTCTTTGGCATCATTGACCTTCCGTGACAAAAAAGTACAGAGCAGAGGTGAAGGGTAAAGCAGAGGTGACTGCCAGGGAAAAGTGATCAGGAGACACGTTGTGGAGGTTGCGGAAAAGGAGCTGCTCCAAGGAGGTGTAGAGAAGGCTGCAGAGGAGTAAATGTCCATTTGTTGAAAATGAACCCTCCTTTTACATTTGGGGTATTTGACCCCATTCAACGTTTAATGTCTCTAAACGGGCCACTTTATTTCCTTTAAATAAATAACATTTTGCTTCATATTTTCCTAATTTAATGGAGACAACTGGGCAAAAACAAAAGTTATATGATGATGTGTTTTCTAAGTCATGTACATTTTTTGGCATCAGTGTCCGTTGAGGTCAACTTGACCCTATGCTGTTTTAGCTGCATAAAACAGAAATATCAACTTTTTATCACACATTTATTTTGGCTGTTTTAAAATATTGAGGGCACTGTAATATGCAGTTTTATAATGTTCAAAAAACATCCCTCTGCTTTATGGCCATAACCTAATACAATCATACGTAGAGATGTAATAGAACCACTGATAATGCACATGACATGGGGGAGGGGAAAGCATATTTTCCATGAGAATTTTGATATTTCCCACACCATGGGGGAATTACATTTATGTATTATTTAAAGCACCATTTAGGTAGTTAACGAAAAAGCAAAGTACCTGACACATAAACCTGGGTAGCAATTTTAATTTAAACCATTTTCTGAGGTTTAAATTGCTGGTGTCAAATTGATCCTAAGCTTAAGGATGTTAGTAAATTTGAACAAAACACGAGGGTTAATGCAAACCCATGGACTTTTGGAGATGACCAAAGCAGTCACCATAGCAGCCTGGTACTCAAAGGAGGTGTAGTGGTGGCAGCAGTGGGGTGAATGTTCATTTGTTGGAAATTAAAATACCAGTCCCACCTCTTCATCGAGACTGACCAGAGGTATGGGAAAATGTGTCGGCCATGGTTAGGACATCTTGAGTAGCAGTTTTTTTTGTTTGATTCAGGTTTCAGTGAGAGCTAGTAGCATGACTACAGATTAGCGTGAGCACTAATGAACTCCATTTTTTGGGCTGCTTACTGACAGTTCCACAAACCAAAGGAAAAAGAGATGTACATGGGTGGGGAGTGTTGCATAGAACAGATGCTTGCCAAATTTCTCTGTTTTTTTTTTTTTTTTTGTTTTTTTTTACACATAATAATACCTTTTGCCTGTGTGGATAACAACATGAATGGAGTGGTGTCATGGTTCCAGCTACACAGACACCAGGACATACTTGCAGGGATACTTTGATACTTTTATTCACTCAATAAATCTCACAGTTCACAAAGATAACACTCAGCAAAAATAGTGAAGGGGATCTTCCACACGTGTCGCCGGTAAGAAAAAGGCTTGGTTCTCTGCTGTCCAGAGCGCAGATGAGGTAATAAACTAGAAGAGGGGGCTATGGCTATAAAACAGAAAGCTACACTATAAGCTGGAGAGCACGAGGGTGATCGGACAGTGTTCTCTGGCTGAGCCTGGGCTTAAGTAAGGAAACATAAACAAGACACAGGTGTAGACAATGACAGATTGGGAGAAACCAACACAACTAAAAGAAGGGAACTCAGGCTCAGTATTTTGGCAACCCCTGTGAGTAGCCGTGGCAGTACCCCCCCTCCAGGACTGGCACCTGGAGGAAGGTGAGACGGCCCTGGCAAACCACCAGATCGGGCGCAGAGTCTTCCTGGACCCCAAGGTGCTAACGGTTCATGAGAGCAACTGGGAAGGTGGCCATTGGGCCAGTGACTTGACTAGTCCAGCAAAGCTCTGTAAAACTCCTCAATGAGGTCCTGACTTAAGATGTCCTTGGCTGAGACCCAGCACTGCAGCTCCAGTCCATAACCCTCCCAGTCCACTAGATACTGAAGGCCACCCTGACGCCACCTGGAGTCCAGGAGTCTCCGCACTCCACCATACATGAATGACATGTTTCTTTTTTTGAGGATTTGAGTATGTCATCAATGTAAACTATAACAAAGGGATTTACCATGTCATGGAACACATCATTCATGAAGGCCTGGAAGATGGAGGGGGTGTTTACTGTATACCATCACATGATACATATAGTGGTCAGAGGTTGTGGAAAACGCCATCTTCCATTCGTCTCTCAGCCGTATCCACACCAGGTTGTATGCGCTCTGTAGGTCGAGCTTAGTACGCACAGTAGACCCACAGAAATGCTCAATGGCCGCTGACCAGAGGTAGAGGGTGTGGGTAGCTGTCTGTGATGGTGTTAAGTCCCCGGTAGTCTATGCATTGGCGTAGTCTGATGCCCTTTTCAAAAAAGAAACCAGCGAAGGTGGGAGACGTGGACTGACTAATGAACTCCTGCCGAAGCGCCTCCATCACATATTCCTCCACGGTCTTGTGCTCAGATAGAGGGTAGACAAGTGACTGAGGGGGCATGGTACCAGGCATGAGCTCAACAGCACAGTCCCATGGAGAGTGAGGGATGAGACGAGTTGCCCTGGAGGCACTAAAGACCTCAGGAAAATCAGTATATTTGGCGGGTATGTTTACAGGAATTTTTGCCATGGGAATTATTGCCTTCGACAGATGTTGCCAGAGATGAAATGGTAAGTTTGAAACACTTGCCTTTACAATAGGGCGACCAGGCTTGGATGGTCCCAGCGTTCAGTCAATGATAGGGCTCTGTATATTTAACCATGGCAGGCCTAAGACCACTTGGTGTTGAAATTTGGGTAAGATTTGGGTAAGCCAGCTGGGTCACCTGAATAGCACTCCAGAAGTGAGGCGTAAATGTGGTTGCCCCTCAATGCAATAGAAAGGCTGGTTGTGAAGTCGGGGTGGCTGGCAGTGGTGTAGGAGAAGAGGGGCAAACAAAGTTAACCAGCTCTGCCACCACCTGCATTAGCTGGTCAATGTGGGGGGCTTGCTCATGGAGATGGTGCCAAAGGTCAGTGGTGTCATCACCCATTAGAGGTACCCCTGCCGCGTCAGTAAATGCGCTCCAATCATCTGTCATGGTTTCAGCTTCATAGACACGAGGTTGCAATTCCAGGGATACTTTGATACTTTTATTCACACAATAGAACTCATGGTTCACAAAGATAGCAAACACTTAGCACAAATGGCAGAGGGGATCTTCTACATTATAGCCACTAAGAATAAGGCTTGGTTCTCTAAAGTCTAGAGTATGAGCTAATAAACTAGAAGAGCCAGCAAGGACTATAATGGAGAAAGGTTAAGACAAGGGTGCACAAGGGTGGTTGGACAATGTTCTCTGGGTCGGCCTGGGCTTAAGCAAGGAAACATAAACAAGACACAGGTGCAGACAATGAAAGATTGGGAGAAAACAACACAACTGAAAGGGGGGAACTCAGGCTCAGTATTCCGGCGACCCCAAACAGCGACATGGCACCTGTGAGCTGCCTGTGACAAGTGGAAGAGCATAGTTTAGTTTATACTGATGAGAACAGTCATAATTTAAATGCTCAGGCAATTATAAATTCTAAATCACAACAAGGTTATTTGGATTATATTTAATGTATATGTTACACCATTAATTTAGAAAATGTAGAAATTATTTGCAGAGATAGAAAACAAACTTAAGAACAGGTTAGTAAAGTTAGTAAAGTTTGTAAATTCCTATATATTACCTGGGGGGATTTTAACATAGTTTTAAATCCTTTGATGGATTGATGGCTGCCTGTTTGCAATAATGACAGAAATGCATATACTTTAAGCTTTTGATAGATAGATTTAATAGACAGCTGGACAAATGGACATTTTACTTGGAGTAAGAAAAATAATTCAAGGCTATCTCATTTAGATTTTTGGTTGATTTCCAAAAAGAATTTAAGAGTAAATTACTGTAAATTGAACAAATCTCTTCTTAAATGTGAAGAAGTGATAACTAAAGTTTTTCAGTTAACATCACACTTCTTTAGTAAAGCCAAAGTGGCACATTCATACTGTTTAAATCTGGAGTTATTTAAACATAAGTCAGCAAAGTATTTGAAATCTGGAATGTAGCTAAAATTAGGAAATTAGAAGAATATTATCACCAGTCACTTGAGGACAAAACAGAATTATTAATTTGCAAGAGAGTTTAGACAATGTATAAAAGGAAGGCAGAAGGAGCTTTTCTTAGGAAATGATGGTTAGAAGAAGGAGAGCAGAACTCCTCTTATTTCTTTTCTTAGTTGCAAAAGTATCATGCAAAGATGAATGAAAATGAATAAAAAACTGATGACATGCAGGGATGGCTGGTATAAATGGGCTAGTAGGGCTAAGCCCTCCCACGTTTTCAAAGAAAAACAGACATTAAAATGAGTTTTAATAATGAGAGTACATTACTTTGAAGTATGACCCAAGGCTTGATTACACTAATCCCACAAAGTCATAAAGACTTTATATTGCAATTGGTGTCACTATGCCTGTTAAATAATGACTATAAAATCTTGGCTCTTATCCTTGCAAAAACAAAGTACTACAGGAATCTATAATTGAATAAACGCATTCAGAGTTCATGCCTAACAGACATATTTCTAACAATATTAGATTAGTAATAGATTTACTTGATCACTCGCATCCAGTTCCAGAAAACAGTTATATTTTTCTTGGACATTTTCAAGGCCGTTGCCATTCACTAAGGAAGTTTGGTTTTGGAGATTTCTTCTGTAATGATATTAAAACCCTTCACAATAATGCTAGTTGTTCTGTTAAGCACATTTTGATGGGCCATCATCCAAATCTGCAGTGCAACATGGCATCTCATCTTTTTGTACTCGATGTCCAATGTGTGCTTATGTTAAGTTCAGTAATCAGCAGGGTATTATCATTCCTGACAAAACTATAATTATCAGTCAGCAGACTGACGATACAGCCTTGTTTCTAAAGCACAGCTCACAAGTTCCCTTAGCTATTAGTTTCTTACGACTGTATACTAGCTTCTGATCATTGCTTAAATCTGAAAAAAAAAAAAAAAAACGTGAATTGTTAGTTTAATGTTGACTCAAATGTTCTTGTACATAATTCTGTTACCTATTTAGGTATGATTGTTGATAAAAATGAGTCTGAGAGACCTTACTTGTGGAACAAGTGTCAGACCTCCTTATGGATATATTGGAATATGGAATTATCCCTCATCATGCCTTCCCCTCAAGTGGTGGTCTCAATTTTTATGCTGCTATAGAGTTATAATGCTGAAAAATATCTTTATTTTTATCGATTAGTCTCCTGGCGTGTTTAGACTGATTCTCAAGATGTTGTTCATTTAAAAAAAATGCACCATGACCAACTCTTTGTTGACAGGAGACGTTTCACACTCGGTATGTAAAACCTGAGTCCCCGCGCTGAGCAGTTGTGCACCCAGTTAGTTCGCGCAACTCGTGAGCGCTCGTTCTCGCTATTAGGCGCAAAGAGTAGCATTTAATCAACGTATTATTACTGAACTGTATCCCAGCGCCTCACCTCGAGACATTGGCGTGATTTCTTAAGAACGTCTCACATTTTCCGATGACGGTTGTCTTGAAATTCGCCTCGGCGCTGGAGGAGTTTCTCAGTTTTAGTGCCAGTATAACAGCGAGGAGGATTACAATCACCAGCAGCACCACGACCCCTATGAAAATGAAGATTCTCCGATTTCGTCGCCCGTCCTGTGAAACTTGATAATTCGACATGTTTTTCTCAGCAGAGAGAGAGAGGCGCTCTTGTTATGGCGTTTGTTGCTGGTGGGAGTGAACTACTGCCCTTGTGTGTGTTTGTATTAGTGCGTGTGTGTGTGTGTGTGTGTCCTGCCGAGTGCCACTGCAGTCGTGAGTAGATTAAAAATAGTGCAAAGAGTTTGTGGGACGTAGCATAAACAGGAGAGGGAGCTGGAGCCAGTGAAGTGGTCTGTATGTGTGTGGACAGGGTCCCATTCAGTGTCTGACTGAATTATATAACCTTGAAGTGAAAAGGCAGTGGAGAAGGTCATTTGGACTTGCAGACTTGCAGTGAGGAGACAAGACAAGTAAACAAAGAGGGGAAACAGACAGATACAAGGGAAAGGCAGGATAGGATGTGTACATTTAAGAAAAAAAAAGTTATGTGTAACTTTGAAGTGGATATGCATTGAAAATATACAAAAAAAAGTATCTGAATATTTATTTGCCAACCTGCATTTGCAAGAATCTGAATTAAACGCAGTCCAAAGAAACCTTGCTTTATTTGATTTATTTGGTCATATCATTGCATGATAAATTTTAAATAACAACAGTATCTGCATACCTGTTCCCTTCTCTGTGGTTCTATCAGTGTTGTAAATTGTATTTTATAGCTGATATGTAAATTATTAAACTGATATCCTTATCATAGGGATCGTATTATCACTCAACTTGAAAGTGAACAGCAGTAGTAAAAATTAATGATATATAATAATGAGTCTTATTTATAGCACCTTTTACCACAAATGTACAAAGTGCTGTACTGAGAAACAAAGAAAATGCTGAGAAATAAAATACAATGCATTTAGTAAAATACAGAATGAGAACAAAATCATGCGAAAATGGAATAACTGAAACATAAACAGCAATAAAATGTAATTCCAGGAAAAGCATTGATTTAAATGCCCGTATTATATTAAATAAGTGAAATCCTACTACATGACATATCAAGAAATGTATTAACTATATCTAGATATTTTCATTGTACTGTGTGAAATCAAAATAAAAAACTACACCATACACATATTAATATAATACTAACATCTATATTAACAAAGCATAGGAGATTTTCTTGAATCAAATCTTCTGAGCTTCTAACCTTCTCACAGAAGGTTCCTGAGTTATGGGCAGTAGTGTTTGTAAAATATAGTAGGATGTTTACATCAGGAAAGCTCTTGGCAAGTACATAAGAGAAAAAGCAAGACATCAAATGAGAAGAGCCCTAGAAAATATGAAATATGTATTTTAGATGTTGTTAATATATTCCAAAATATAAAGACAATATGCTGTAATACAGTTTTAATATATCATTTCTTGTATGTTAACATTTTGTTCTCTTCTTTTAGAAAATTAAATGAGATTAAATGAGATTTCAGAATTCGACTCCTATCCAATGTCCTGGGTGGATGATCTAACGGAGCAT
>JBBPCZ010134555.1:0-21862 GCA_037974445.1 Brycinus macrolepidotus | reverse complement strand
CACTCTATGTTGTCTGTCTTGTCTTGTCTAATTGTATTGTTGCGCTTGTGTCCTGTCTGCACTTGTGATGTTGCTCTTTTCTGTTCTGCTCTGTGTTGCACCATGGTCCTGGAGGCACGATATCTCATTCCACTGTGTACTGTGTGTATGGTTGAAATGACAATAAAACCTACTTGACTTGATCACTATAATTATATCAGTTTGTTATGGGACATAGCCCCTGGTATTGGCTAGAATATGTTCATACCGGTTGAGCCCAAGCATGTATTTAGACCATATCATATTTTTGTATCATGTATATGTATATTAATGATCATGTACAGTAGAATAAGTCAGGTCTGTCCATATTTTTATAACATGTCTTATTTCATAGAATTATTGCAAATATTTGATTTAATTTATTGCAATTGTGAAGTCTTTCCTATCCCTTGAACTTGAAGACATTCAAGTTATAATATATGTTAATAGAAATAAATTTGCTTTTTTTCCTGGCAATTTTAGTCTATTTATACTGGTCTATTCATTATGAAATTCCACATTGTGTAAATGGTAATCTGTAAAAAAAAAAAAAAGAGAAAAAGAACCTCCAAAAATAGAGATAAAAGTTTTTATTACCAACAGCAACGATATACAGTCACATATATCAGCACTGAATAATAATCAAGAGAATGCTGTCTAAAAATAGCACTACCACAAAGGGATAAAGTTTAAAAAAGAATGGAGTGAGCGGAAAAAGAGGGAGAGAGAGAGAGAGAGAGAGAGAGAGAGAGAGAGAGAGAGAAGAGAGAGAGAGTGAGAGACTGAGTGCCAGTCTGGCCTGGGTAAGTGACATCACAATGTTTTGGGACCTGAGAGGGCAATCTCTTGTGTCTATATTTAGTCGTTTGTGATACTGCCTGTTGAGAGCGCTACCAACCCGTAGGCTGGGCCAGCTGACCTCTCACTGGTCCAAGGACCCCTAATGTTATTCCCCCACCTCCTCCCTTTCTCCCTCCATGATAAAACACGTGACCGGCCCCTGGCCCCTTCATCATAGACTAGGGGAAAAGTACAACCAATGATGACCAAGTGGAAGTATAATCTGCAGATTTTTTTTTTTTTTGCTATCTTTCAAGTGAAGTTAATTTGCTGTGATGGAATAATAATAAAAGTGGAATGTGCTTCTGATTTGTCTAATAGAGGTGATCTCCTTTCAGCTGGTACGAGGAACGTAAATGATGATTTCAAGGAGACAAAAGCTCATTCTCAAACAGCCCTCTCCCTTTCATCCAACCTGCCCCCCCACCCTAACATGCACACTCACACACACACACATAGAAGCAGGAGTGGCATGAGCGATTTGGCAGAGATTTAATGGAATATTTGCTGGAGCATAAGTGGCAATGTGGCAGATGCTGGATTAGATTTGGGATAAGTGATGTGATGGGCAGTGGCACAAAGCTGGAGTTTTGACCAGATCTATCAACGATGGATATCATCGGTTAAGGCTTTGTTTCTTAGGGGCAAACCTGTGACGACAAACAGAAGAAAAAAAAACATGGAAGAGAAAACGTTCCTCAAAAGAAGAAAAATGACACGATTTTGTCTGTAATATTAAAGGAGCTGAAATAAGTGTATTTGATAAAGCTTTTTAGATCAGCCCAGTGGGAGATTTGGGAATCAAACTGCAAATGAGACAATCTCCACATTGGGCTGGCATGAACTGCTGTGGTTGCTAAAATACTTTTAATCAGGAAAACTGGAGGCTATTCCTGGAAAGGGTAGGAGAAAGAGATCCAAGCAGACTCCTTATTTGTAAAATTCTCATTATTTCAACTGGGATATTCCAATACATTTTGTTTATGAAATTTGTTTAGGGGTTTAGTTTCTGTGTATTCAATCATGCACTTTTTAAAATAGAGGTTCTTTGGAGCAAGGCCACAGCTTTAGCTTTTGTCCCCCCTCCCCCAAAAAAGAATCTATTCAGTCACCAGTTAAATGGAATCAAAGGGTACTAAACATGACGCCTTTCTTCTCTGGCATTGCCCCCAAATAACCTATTATAGCACCAGCAAAACAGCCAAACATTTCATTCTCTAAAAGCTCATAATGACATCAAAAAATGTACATACACTTTACTGCAGGGTAGCATTCGTAAGGCTACACTTACAGAAATCTTTTATGACAACCTACATAACCTACACACACATTTATAAAGGCTTATTCCAACAAGCGTTCATTGTCATTACACTTTCTGGTGTGAAACTGACAAAAGTAGCCTTCATGGTAAGTGACATTTGCTGGAATAAACCTTTATAAACTTTAATGTGATGTAAGTTTATGTCAGTTGTAGGGCTAAACCCTTCAATTACTCTGTAATGCAATATTTTAACCTAATTTCTTTTACTGATTTCTGCTTGGATGCAGTCTTGAGAAAATATAGGTAAATGAGACCTACAGGCCTCCAGGCGACTACAACACGAATAATGATTAACAAGCAGAGATTTGTAGTTTAACTATGGATGAAGAGCTTACATCTCAAAAGATTTTTTGGCATTAAAAGCAGCTTGTAAGAGTAAATGTCTAATTATCATGTATATGTCTTTAGTGAAGTGTGTCCTGACAGCAGACTTCAAAAAGCCTACCTTTCATATTCTGGAACACTTATTATTACATCAAGTTGCATCATAAAGTGCTTTGTTCTTATGTATTAATAAAGGACATGTAAACTAAAAGAAACATGATGTCAGATTGTTGCAAGATCCTGAGATTAACTTTTCTGACTTGTCTGAGTTTTATGAGGGGACATGTTTTTGGGCATACTTCAAAGCTAACAGAACAGAACAAGGAAGAACCCATTTTATATATACACCACAACCCACCAGAAAAAGCCAAATGTGACATTGACAAAGGAAAGCTCCTCAAGAGACAACAAAAAGGAACCTTTTAAAAGAATAAAACCAAAACAAAGCAACTCATCCTCCTCTAGAGGCTACTTTGGAGAAAGTGAACTAGACTGTATTAGTGCACATGAAATGCTTAACACTGTGGGACCTCATCCTGGATATCTTGTTAAGTTAATCTAAAACATACAACATAAGCAAGTGTGGCCTAGCTTTCCAAGGAAGTAAATGGGAACATTCCCTCCAATCACTGGTCTTCTGACAAACCATGTTCCATGCAGTTCAGATCAATTATCAGAACGATTACCTCACAAAAAGCACAGAAATATGCGATGTTAGGAATATTCTATGCCATATCAGTTCTGTTCATTCAAAGTCGCAGCTACTTAAAAAAAAGAATAACACTGAACATTCAGTAGCTGGTCCTGTCATGGTTTATCAGAATTAAATACTCATTATTTTACACTTCACCATCAACTTGTCTTGGAAACCTCTTTACACACAGAGTTCATTTTGAGATACAAAAATACCATCAGGCTAGGATGTTAAAATGTTAAGCTATTTAAATGATGTGGCAGCTTAAAGAGCTACAGTATTAATCTACATATTTATTATTATATCACAAATTTTAAGCTGTTGCTCACTTACAGGAGTTAAAAAGTGTGTAACTAGATATTAATAACACCACTATACATATGTTTTATATTATTTTATTTTATTGTCTGAGCCACATTTATACCAATTAATCAATGATTTCTTGATTTAATCACTTGATTGTCACTTAGACTCTTAAAATATCAAGAATCCATATCAAACCAAGGACTATTTCTCTCAGACAAGCAATAAGGCTGTATTTGAGTGTGGGGTAACATATAACTTTTAGATAAGCCTTACTGCCAGTGACACCCACAAAGGACCACACTCAGATTTAATCTTCTTCTACAAGGCCTCGCTAATTGAGACCTTCCTTTAATATGGGGTATGTGTAATCAAAGCACAAAAACAGAGGCATTATTCTCTGCCCCATGCGCTCTGTCAGAGCCAACAGATTTTGTTCCACTGGCTGGCATTTGGAATGCTCACTAAGCAGCCGGCCTACAGGCTTGGCTCTGCTTTGAAACTTTAGTTCAGTGGCAATCAATCGTCCCTGTCCAATGTGCACATTTATGCGACAAATTTGCCATTATTGCCGTTAATTCTTGGGCTTGATGGCCGCAACATCCCCATTCTAATAACCTCTCAGAGCTCACAAATCCCTCACACATGCGTCAAAGCGAGGCCCTAAGCCAAAATCTCACACGGATCACCACTGTGACCTTGAAAAATGCCTCAACGGAAATACTCGCTGCACAGGATACGGGTCCACAAATAACCAGTGCAATCATTGATTCCCGTTAGGAGCAGGAGAAAGGGCTGGGTACCCCAGCTGACTGACTCTCTCTACTTTCTCTCTCTCTCTCTCTCTCTCTCTCGCTCTTTGTGGCAGTTCGCTCAACTGCACTTTCCATCACTTGCAGGCATGGCAAATGCGATATGGCCTCCCCTCCTCCCCCTGCCAACAGTTATGCACCGGCTTTTAGAAGCTCAACCTTATTAGCGCCGCAGTATTAGCAGGGGTAATTAAAAACACTGGGCCACAAATATATATACTGAACTACCTGAGGATGTCTTTCAGTAATAAATAGGATGCAAACCTGTTTGAGAAACTCGGCTCTGACAACTTTGGTCTGTGACGTTCTACAAGTTTGTAGAATTCTCTTCCAGTTGCAACACTTCATTTAGTTTTATTTGACCTCTTTTACCTTTAGTTTTACGGAATGTATTTCTGGTTGACTCACAAGAGTACTTTCTATCCCAACACTTCATCATTAGCATGGCGCCTGCTGGCAACTTCTGCAACAGCCTGTCGTGCTTTGCTAAAATGTTTACAGAAGCGTCCTCTTTCATTCTGGGCGCTGGCGGATGGGGTAATGGAAAGTGACACTATCTAGCCATCCCCTGCTGCAGGACATTCCCCGGCTATTCCCCATCCAGAAAAGCTTCATGTGTTTACCATTTAAGTGAGGACACAGCATGAAAGTGAATCATGACCAGTACCAATGTCACATTCTGTAACAACATGATATACACTGATCAACCATACAACATGGCTTTTAACATGATATACACCGATCAGCTACAACATTAAAACCACTGACAGATGAAATGAATTACATTGATCATCTCATTACAATGGCATCTTTCAAGAGGTGGGATATTTTAGACAGCAAGTGAATGGTCAGTTCCTATAGTTGATGTGGGCAAGTAAAAATCTGAACAACTTTGACAAGAACCAAAGTGTGATGCCTAGACAACTGGATCAGAGCGTCACCAAAACAACAGGTCTTGTAGGGTGCTCCCATTATGCAGTGGTTAGTACCTATCCAAAGTGGTCCAAGAAAGGACAATTTATTAATCAAAGAGAGGGCCATGGGTGCCCAAGGCTTATTGATGTATATAGTAAGTGAAGACTAGCCCATCTGGACCGATCCTACAGAAGGGCTACTATAGCACAAACTGCAGAAAAATTTAATGCTGCCTATGACAGAAACTCAGAACACTCAGTCCATCACGGTTTGCTGTGCAAGGGGTTGTATAATTGCAAACCAATCTGAGTGCCCATGCTTCACCATTAAAAGTACATTGGGCACAAAGCACAATGAACTAAATCACTGAACAAATGTGGAAGAACATTTTCTTTTACATCATGTGAATGGAGGTGGAGAGGAGATGGCACCAGGATGCACTTTGGGAAGAAGGCAAGCCTGCTGGAGATGTTATTCTCGTTCCTGACTGACTGAGGTCTCACAGTCAGGAAGTCCAGGATCCAGTTGCAGAGGGAGGTGTTAAATCCCAGCAGTCTTAGCTCCTTATCAGAAGCTGTGGAACGATGGTGTTGAATGCTGAACTAAAGTCTATGAACAGCATTCTCACATAAGTGTCCTTTTTGTCCAGATGGGTGAGGGCCAGGTGAAGGGTGGTGGTGATGGCATCATATATTGGGTCAATATGCAAACTGCAGAAATAAGAAATAAAGATACAGACTGACCTTCCTCATGCACTGCTTGTGATGTCCCTTCCCCTGCAAGCATCAGGCAATGTCACCATCCAAAGGTCTGGTCCACGCAGCAAACTGAGATCACATAGCATGTCAGCAGTCCATCCTTGAGGTTATTTTCTTGTTGAAGACTTAGCTGTAGCAGGGTCTGATGGTCATAGACATGTGCATCACCTCTTCTGAAGCTCATGTGTACAAAAATGTTGTGTGGAAGTTGACTACAACCACGCTTTTGCACAAAATGGATCTCTACAGTGCCATCTCGGACACAGGATATTGTGGAAAAATCTATATTGAGGTGCTGATGAGCAATGAATGATGAAAGGATAGGGGTGAGAACTCCTTGCTTTAAAAACAGTTATAGAAATGGAAGAAATGGCATTCAAACACAATAAAAACACTTAAATAAATGTTGAATCACCTAAGAACATTCACAGGTATGTGAAAAAAGATTTGATTTTCTAACTTGGGCCAATTTATCAGAGCTATTTTATGTCTTACTAGTGCCATTCAAGTTTTATGTCAGATTTGTAAGTGGACAAACATTTGCAGTTTATACCATGTCGTATTGAATAATTAATCCGACGACAGCAAGGAATCGGGGTGGAACAGTGCATTTCCCTTATGATCACTTTCAGCTTGAGTGGTTCACATTGCTGCAGCGCCTAACCTCAACAACTCAGACACAACATGCTGTGGACTCTACTCTTAATTCTGTGTTGATCTTCTTTGGCCTGGACAGTGCTCCACAGATGTCCTAGTAAGTTTAAACACAAGCAATAAAGCATATCAGCCATATCTTACCAACCCTACTGACCCCTTACCCTGAGAAAATCCACTCCATATGTCAACTTTCTATTATAAACCTACACCTCCTATGGCGAGGTCATCATAACACATGGCTCTAGTCACAATAACAGAGTGGGGACCCCCAGCCTATAAATCCAGAAGTGCGCAGCCACTGAAGATGATGTACAAGCTAAGCCGTGGGTCAGAAGAATGTGGCTATCCATAGAACTTGCTTGTGATTCATGTGATGCGCTCTCTTCGCAGCATGCTAGAGGAGCGAAACAGCACTAATTCAAAACTAATTGTCACAGTGGTGTACCACATCTGTGAAACAGACCTGTTATGAAGTAGGAACCTGTCTCCCAGTGTGTCTAGGATTTTATTCAAGATGGCACTGGGGTCTATCTAATTAGATATCTTGGTGGGAGAACTAAAAAGATTTTAGATACACTGAGCTAGAAGTTATGGCGAACTTTACGCATGGAGTATTTGACGACACTTTCAAGCTATTAGCTGCAAATGTCAAACTTTTAAGATTGATCCTGGATCAAGCAAATAAATCATAGGTTTACCCAGGGAAATCTGGGAAACTACTTTTCATCCTATTTTTTTTTACAGCAGGTTGGATTTATAGTATGGTGGAATTACAAACTGGTGATCAATTATGGTTACAAATCTTTACTTTATAGGACAACAAACTGGTCCACCCAGGCATAAATCACTCCTGGACAATCAGTGATAAAAAACCAATAAAGTAATTCACTGTAGTTCTTGGAGAGAACTGTCTCAGAGGGTCAGTGTATTGACCAGTAGCTCATTTACCAATGGTACCTGTGTTGCACATTTTGCAAGCCAACTACGCAGCACCTGATTGTAATTTCCATTCTCAGTGAAGCTAATCTATATATTCTACTCTAATTATCAAACGAACAGCCTGGTATTGATTCCATAATCAGACGTTACAGTGACTATGAAGCAGGCTCAGTATAAGTCTTTCTTTTTCTCAGTGTCTTTTGAGTCAGCTCCACATATTCAGATCATCACAAACAGAAGAACAGTGCTTCAATCATATAACAGCACAAAAGTAAACCAACATTTTTCATTTTCTTAATTATTTGCAGTCAATGAAGGCCACCGGCTGATGAAGAGCATGCCAAAGGGATAAGTAAAAGGTGTAATGAAACTGTGATGGGAAAATGAGGGTCAACCATCAAATAGGGCATTCTTTGTATTTAGACGATGGTCTTTACAAGATGCCAAACTGATTTAGCTTGACAATGCAATCAGGTGCAGGTCTAGCTAAAATTCCAGGGCAAAGTTCTGGGAGGAGTGCGGAGGATAGGACTTCCCACAACCACACATTTTTTTGAAATGCCCCCTACGTGTATCCTGATGGATCTACAAAATGATGAGCATGGAAGGACAAAAAGAAAAAATAGTAATACAGCTCTGATCAGAGCACCTACTGACTAGTGCCACTCTGTTTAAGTTTAGTTGTGGGCAGTTGTAGCAACAGTTGAAGGTGGCATTGTAGTGTCTAATAATACATTCTAATTAAAAATAATTACCCATTAAACTTTATTAAACGTGTATTCATCTTTGTAATGAGGAATTTATACACTATAAAATGCCTCTCTTTGTAATTGTGGAAAATTGTTTTTGTTTGATATATTCTTAGTCACCTGTGGAACAGTTTCTCTCCTGTGTTTCCTTACACATTACACTGATGCGTGACCATCATTGTTTGCTTTGGCCCATAATTTCAGCCCTGTTTTCTGATGTCTTTCCTATAGATCTAAATGCAGATGGCATTTTAGTGACTGTTGCTAGTGAAACACGAGATCACTGTGCAGTATTTGTGAGTGATGCTCCCTGCCTCAATGATGAATTCTCTTTCAAAGTCACTTAAATCCTTTTCTCTTGGCATCTTGGTTGAAAATCAAGGTTAACTTGGTCTGCTTAGCCTTTGTATACATGCCAAAGAGCATGGTAGGATGTTAACTGCTTAATTAACTGCTATTGTCTCTGCAATTTAATCCAAGACTAGACTCAATCCTTGCCTGGAAAACCAGCTCTTGATCATGTTTCTTTATTGTATAATCCTGAAAATTTCAAGCTGTTATGGTGAGTAGTGTTGAGATATGGATCTCCAAATTGTAAAAGGTGACTGTGTCATGCACACCGGTCACGTGGCCACTACTAGGTCCCGGAAATGAAGTGGGACCTGCTCTCTTGCGTCACTCCACATGTGAGTTCACCAATCACGTTACACTGGGCAAACAGCTAGCGCCTTCATTCCTGACAGAATGACTGAGCCCGTTGCTGTGAACCCAGCAGAGTTCGCTGCCCTATGCAACACCGTGGCTTGGCAGGTGGCCAAGATCGATCTGCTGAATTGAGAGATTGCGGGATTGCGTCTCGCTCTCCATGAGTGCCTAGTGGCTTGTGGGTAGGTCGCCCTGCTGAGACAACAGCTCGTGTCTCTTGAGGACGCTTCTCAGGAGCTAGCCGCCAAGACTAGAGTCCTTCAAGCAGCACCCCGAAACACCCCCCCTCCCTCATCTCCCCTGGAGCCTCAGATAACCCTACCTGACAAGTGGAACGGCGTATACGGGAAGTGCAATATTTTCTCACTAACCTGAACCTTGTTTTCGAGTTTCAGCCATCCAGGTATGCGACGGATCGCCGGCAGATCGCACTTCTCGTCTCCCGCCTCACCGGGCAGGCAGCAGAGTGGGCCACGGCAGTCCTGCAGGCGGACTCAGATGTCGCCTGCTCCTATTCCGAGTTCATCCTCCAGCTACCCAACACTTTCCACCATCTGGACAGCGAGGTGGGAACCAAATGACGACTCTACCACCTGCGGCAGGGAGACCGCTCTGTAAGCCGGTATGCCACTGAGTTTAGGACCCTGGCGGTACAAACCACCTGGGGAGACTCCACGCTCCAGGCAGGCTTTTACGAGGGACTGGCTCCCCACTTTAAGAACGAGCTAACTGGACATGAGCTACCCGCTTTAAGAACGAGTTAACTGGACATGAGCTCCCCGCCACCCTGGACGGATGAATCCAACTCAGTATCCGCATTGACCGGCACATGAGCTCAAGTGCGAGGCCAGCCCCTCATACCCTGCCGCCACCGACCCATCCCAGGACACCAACTGTTTCAGCTCGGTTCCCCACCTCATCCCATGGACCTCTCAGGAGCAGGGGAACCCATGCAGTTAGGGTGCACCTCTCTGACTATGGAGGAGAAGGACAGGTGCTATTGCGAAGGCCTTTGTGCCTACGGCGCCTCTTCCAAACATCATCGCGTGGTCTGTCCCCTCCAGCTGGGAAACAGTCAGATCAGGTAAGTCGTGAGGGACTCCTCCACCCAACCAACCGTTTCCCTCTCACGGTTCAGGCTCACCTCCAGTTAAGCCGCGAACGGGTTGAGGTCTCCACTTTCATGGATTGGGGGTGGCTGGCAATTTTATTGATCAGGCTTTTGCTGTTCGACTGGGAGTGATGCTCGAGGCATTATCTCAGCCGGTAAACATCACCGCAGTCGACGGTCGGCCCCTTGCCACCAACCCTATCACCCTTCGGACTTCACCCCTCACCTTGTCCATTGGTGATCATTTTAGAGACCCTCCAATTCTTAGTCACCTCCCTCTCCTCACCACCCATGATCCTTGGGCACCCCTGGTTTCTGAAGCACAACCCCCTTATTTCCTGGATGCGGAACCGGATTCTCCAGTGGGGGCCAACCCGTCAGGAGCTCTGCCTCCATGCGATGGCAGACACATGCTCTAGGGAGCCCGAGGCCCCTGATGTCGACCTGGAGGCCGTCCCCCAGCAGTACCGTGACCTGGTGGAGGTATTCATTAAACGCTGTGCTGTCGATTTGCCTCCCCATCGACCCTGCGACCTGGCCATCGACCCTCCTGCCAGGCACGGTTCCATCCCGCAGCCATTTATTCTCCCTATCAGTGGGGGAACAGAAAGCTATGGAGGAGTACGTCACAGCACCATCAGACCCTCCACAACTGTACTGTAAGTTGGAAAGATGCACCTTCCACCAGCGCTCCACCACATTCTTGGGTTTTGTCATCTCTTCCCGGGGTGTGACCATGGACCCCCAGAAGGTGGAGGCTGTGCGTAATTGGCCCCTAATCAAGATGCTTAAGCAGCTCCAGCACTTTCTGGGGTTTGTGAATTTCTATCGTTGCTTTATCCAGGACTTCAGCGCAGTTGCAGCGCCTCTGACCATTCTTACTTGTCCCTCCAACCCACGGTTTCCCCTTACACCAGAAACCATTCAAGACTTCCATAAACTTGCACAAAGCTAATAATCCCCGGGCGGACTCCGCGCCTGTCCTACCTCTTCATCTCATCGTGGCCCCTCTTCGCTGGGAGTTGGAGCCCGCTCTGGCAGACACCCCACCCAGACGTCTTGTTGTGACAACCTACGTGCTGAGGTCATCACTTGGGGCCACTCCTCCCCCCCTAGCGGGTCCTCAACCAACATCTACCTCCAGCATGCCTTCTAGTAGCCCTCCATGTCCTCAGACATTGCTGAATTCATCCGGGCATGCGCGGTGTGTGCCAGGGCGAAGACATCCAGTCAACCTACCCCAGGGGGAACTCCAACCTCTCCCAGTCCCTTGGCATCCTAGGTCACACATTGCTGTTAATTCTATCACCGGTCTGCCGGAGTCGGACGGGAAGAACACGATCCTCACCATAGTCGATTGTTTCTCCAACAACTGCTCACCTGGTGGCCCTCACTGGACTCCCATCAGCTAAAGTAACAGCCGAGCTGATATTAGAGCATATACTCCGTTTGCATGGGTTCCCTGAGGACATTGTCTCGGACAGATGGCCCCAATTCACAGCCAGGTTTTGGAAGTCTTTATGCCATCTGATTGACACCACCACCACCTCTCCTCTGGATATCACCCCCAAACTAACGGTCAGACGGAGCAGACCAATCAACATCTGGAGTGCTACCTGAGGTGCTCCGTTGGCGATTGTCAGCGCTCCTGGGCAGAATTATCTCACAACCTCCACACCTCCACTGCCACTGGACTTAGCCCATTTGAGGTATGCAACAGTTTCCAGCCTCCCATGTTTGAGCATCAAGAACCAGAGGTTAAAGTACCATCGGCCCAACAATTGGTCCACCGTTGCCGACGGCTCTGGACCCTAGCCTGGGCTGACATCCTCCAGGCTAATCATCGATACACCTTACAACATCACCGTCAACACCCCCTGGGATGATTGTTCTAGGTAGGCGACAGGGTATGGCCTTCCACCAGCAACCTCCATCTCAACACCGAGTCATGTAAACTCACCTCCCGTTTCATTGGACCTTATTGTATAACCCACCGGATTAACCCTGTCACCTACCGTCTACAGCTGCCTGCCTCCCTTAGCATCCATCCAGTGTTTCACATCTCGCACCTTAAGCCCATGCCCACCCCCCCCCCTCCCCCGACATCATCGACGCTGGTCCTGCATTTACTGTGCGTTGGATCCTTGACGCATGTCGGAGGGGCTTGGCATCCAGTACCTAGTAGACTGGGAGGGCTACAGTCCCGAGGAGCGGTCCTGGGTTCCGAGCTGGTTCATCTTGGATCCATCCCTGAGGTCACTGCTGCAAGGTCAGTCAGTATCTTTATTTCTTCATATGCACTTCATAAAGCTGGGAATGTTATAGGGACATCTTATTCAAGTGCTAGAAATCAATTTTCATATAATTTTCAAATAGTAAAACATTATTATATATTTTTTATTATTTTAAAATGATACAGCAAAGTACTCTTGGAGGAGAATGCTAACCATTATGTCACATCAGCTAATAGACACCAATGCTGACTAGCATCACTCAAAATGATGAAGGGAGAGGTAATGTCCCTCTTCTAGAGAGAGCAAAGCTATTTGTAGAATGTCCAATGCTTAGACACTTAATTTTTATACCCATAAAGAACTAAGCTGTTAATAGTACATTTGTCTGGGTGCACTTTGAATCTGAAATGGCTCTCTACTTCGCCTATAGTACACTATTTTTTAAAAAATCCAGTGACAACAACCTTATATAGCACAGCTTGTACATAATAGAGTTCTGCTCATATGGTCGAATCACCAGTGGCCCTTTGTTAGACATATTGTACACAGTGTATGTAGCACTATGTAGGGAGACACAGCCTTGCTGCTCACCTGTGTATCTCTCTTTTTACGGCATGTTGCTTAAAGTTTAGTTAAGCATTTACATGATAGTTCAAGCCTTTTCTGGCTCAGTGATTTTGGCCCATATCAGGCTGATACAAACACAGAGTATCAGATTGGCACACCCCTAATTTTAATATTGCTTAGTTTATTCTGAAAGGTTTTCACTGAACAATTATACAAATAGTACCAAAAAATTACACTTTCAATTTAAAAATCCTTCACTGAAACTTTTAATTTATGGTCAGTATATGGGCCCATTACATAAAAAATGTTCAGTTATAGCTTAAATGAAATTTAACAAAGATTTAAAAGTGAGTCAGGGAGCGTAAAAACTAGTCACATTAGTAACTCTGGCCGTTCTTTCTGGGAACCTCTTCTAAGATAATGAGGGGTCACGTTATCAAAGTGTTAGGATGGCACTTGACAAATTGGGGAAAGTGTGACCTAGCTTAATGCAGTGTAAGTCTGTGGAATGATAATGCACATGGAGAGCCCCATTTGCCTTTACTCACCCATGTTCCTTTCACTAAGTCCTAAGAGCAAAAGATGGGGAGGTGTGGGTGGTCAAGGGGTGTTTAAGGAGCAGACCTCCAATTACAAGAGACAGACAAGCTTCTAATTGTGTGATAATCAAGAGCAATAAATACACATATACATACACGTTGACATAAGTAACACATTAATACATTAATTTAGCCTACAGTCTGTAGTAGTGATGATTTCATGAATGTTTTTGACCATTAGACAAGAAATTCAAGAAGTGTTACTACACCACTTCTGCTACAGTTTTCAAAATCTTCTACCTGCACTCTCAATTCAGGTCGTACAAGCTTACTTAAGCAATAATAAATCCCTCTTGTAGTATTCGTTATTTCTCAAAAGTCTTTAAATTAGTTATTAAGACTCTGTTAAAGAAATCAAACCTAGATCCATGTGAGCTCTCAAATTACTGACCTATACCAGGGCAGCTGGCGGCCTGGTGGCTAGGGAGTTGCCCCTGTGATCGGAAGGTATCTCGCTCAAGGGTACCTCAGTGGTGCCACTGGCAGTTCTGGGATTTGAACCTATAACTTTTCAGGACCTGACCACATTAGTCCAATATTATCACGACTACATTGGCTTTCAAACAGATTCCACACGGATTACAAAATTGTACTATTCACATATAAAGCCCTAAATGGGCTCGCACCCGAATACCTACATTAACTTATCTCTTGCTATGAACCTCCCCAGTCTCTCAGATCTCAAGGTGCTGGCTATCTACTAGTGCTCAGAATTATGAGAGCTACAGCAGGGGGAAGAGCCTTTTCATATAAAGCCCTCCAGCTTTGGAATAACATTCTGGGTAATGTTTGAGACTCAGGCACAGTCTCAGTTTTTTAAGTATAGGCTGAAAACCTACTTGTTTGGTAATTATCTTTTCCCCAGTAGATGAAGGGTGTAGAGCTGAGAGGTTATGGGCATAAAGAAATAAAGTAAATTGGGATACTGGTACTATTATCCCACATTCCTCACGGTCTCTCAAGTGTCCTGGGCTGGTTTTGCTGCTGTCGACTGGAGCCTCTCAAACTACTCCTCACACAGACTCCAACAAAACTACTACTACTGACTCTAACTGTACCTGCTTTGTTAGCCACAGACTGCCAACTGTTCAGCAGGGATTAAGTCTGTACACGAAGGCCTCTTTGTAAGTTATCCCCTTAGTGATGTCTCTTTCCCTCTCCTTCACTTTTCATGTTGACCAGAGGAGGATGGATTCCCCTTTTGAGACTTGGTTCTTCCCAAGGTTTCTTCCTCCAGCTTGAGGGAGTTTTTCCTCACCTCTGTTGCCTTTGGCTTGTTCACTAGGGGCTCATACCTGGTTTATGTAAAGCTGCTTTGTGACAACATTGGCTGTAAAAAGTGCTCTGTAAATAAAATTGAATTGAAAATGAATTTAATTCATTTACCTGGTTCAAATTTTACTCACTTTTGGCAATAAATATGCTGATGTAATGTTTTATACATGTGGAAATAATGCATTACTTTTATCTGGTACCACTTTATAGGGTTTTATTAATGTTTACATTTGTTTATTTGTTAATTTGCCAATTCACAAACATAATTAATAAGCAGTTATAACACAATTTTATCTTCTCTATCAGTCAGCATTACACCTGTGAGCTTCATCGCATATTCATATTCACCACATAGAACAGTTCACTGTTGCCCCTTTAACTGTTTTATATCTATCTAATAATTATTTCTAAGATATTTATGACCTAATTAATAACAATTCATTTATTAACCACTTGTAAAGTGGTACCTTTTTGTACATTTTTGACCTTTTTACACTGACTGTGTAAATCTGCCTCAAGGCCACAGGGAGATAACACGTAAAATTTTAAAAAGAAGATAATTATTTCAGTACTTTTTTGTTTATGCATAATTCTATGTGCATTATGTGGTAGCTTGGATGTCTTTGCTATTATAAAATGTTGAAAATAGTAATAGTGTATCCAAACTATCTATTCGTGTTTATCAGAGTGAAATAGCCAGCTCAGAGTAAACAATAACCCTACCTGATACCTTGCTTCACACTGAAATGTGTGGAAGGAAAATGAGTTATGATTTCCCATTCATGTTGATTGTATGCTTCCAAGAAAACAACTTTAAGGCAAAGCTGTTTGATACTGACAGATATGTTGGCATAGAATTAAGGAGGTCTTGGCCCACCCATTGTTTTTTTCTTCTCAAGATGAGATTAAAGAGACATATTGGCAAACACACCGCGCATTGTACCATATCCGTTTGCTGACTAGATTGGAAGGACACATATGTGTGTTAGCCAAATATGAAGCACCACTGGGAGCATGATTAATTGTGTGCACTAGACACCCATAAGTACCACACAGATGTTATTTTTTTTATTGGTTTATGCTAAAAATAAATTAAGTAAATGCAATGATGAATTTTCAGGGCAATTACATTTTTGTCAGTGAGTGTATTCCTGCAAGCCACCTAGCACATTGAGCAAGTGGATGGTGGTTGACAATCCCTGAGCTAAAAATAGCACACTAGGCAGAAGATGCCTGATTTGAGCCTGATATGGATTCTGTTTCCTACTCACATCAAGATACAGCAAGCGAATGTGTTCAGTCGCTGCTTGCACAGTGTGCCTCCAGTTTCAACTCTTGCCAATTTCTTGTGAAATAAATGTGGTTTAGTGAGGGTGACAAGAGCCCTGAAAGTCACTAACAATTTATATTTCTCCTGACAGCCTCATCTCTGATGTTGCCTAGAAAGCACGCATCTGAATAAAGCATGAAGACTTACGGTAGGGGGCTCTTGATTCCATAAGGGATCGGCTGGGTATGAAGTTGGAGAGATTAAATAATGAACATAGAAAAAAAAGATCCACATGCAGCCACAGCAATGACTAAAAGAATGGAAATTAAGGATAAACAAATATAGTCATGCCCTCTGTGCAAAACGTAATCTGCCAGCTTGGCCTACATTTCAGAACTGGGTTATTTATGCCGCGGCTTTTTGCATTAAAAGTGATGAGGCAATGGCAGGGAGTGCTCCTCATTGAGTATTTTCAGTGACTGCTGCATCTCTGTATCATACAATCAAACAACCAGAGCCACAAGAAACAATGACACAAGCCGTCATCTGTGACACATGTACCTCAGTTTTATAGAATCATACCAACAAACAAATGAGCCATGAATAAGCTCACTAAGATCATTTTTTCTAAAAGGTCCTATGACTACAATTGCTGACTTGGCAGTGCTCCTAAGGAGCCTGATTTCACCTGTCATAACTACAGCCATGTAATCTAAGTCCTGTCATTAATCCAAGCACATTTTTGTCTATGTTCTGCCAACCTCCATCCCCCCACCCTATGCAATAGGGGAGGTACTTCATGCTGTGCAAGGATGCAGCACCCATCACATCCTGTCTGCGCCAAGAGGCTTAGTAGATTGCTGTTCAGCCTCTGGCAATAGCAGCAGTCAACAGAGGGTGGCTACTGTACACTCCCATTCAGACAGGCAGCAAACATCTCCAACTCAGCTGCAAAAGAGCAGCATTTGTCAAGGTGGAACTAGAATATATTGCCAGAGTTATTCAAATACGTCCACCACTGTGACCTTGCTGATTCATACCAAATTAAAATCATGGACCACATCAGTAATCATTAATCCAGCTCAAATACGGCTTCAATACCCAGAAGTATTTCTTATTACACATGAAAAAAGTTGCAAGTTGGCAAATAGGTTTAAGAACAAAAAAGATACTGTAACCTGATGAAGAATCCAGTTATAATAGCAGCTAACAGTGCAAGCCAGGTTGGAGGCATTGAAGACTGAATTGATACTTAGAGAAATGTGATTTTTGACAAAAAAGAGTGGAAAGTCATAACATAAGGAAAATGTAGACACTGTGTCTTGGAGATCAATTTAAAATTGTGGGTTTTAAATAAACAATTTGCAGTGCTTGAAATTATTTTAGATACAGCATGGCTTGTTGGAGTACGCAGCTGTGCTCCAAAGCGAATGTTCATCATGATACGGTAGTCTACACATGCTGAAGCCCAGGTGTGCATGCTATGCAGAACTGCGCTGTGAAAAGCTGAGACTGCACAACAAAAGTGCTGGTTAGGGACACTCTGGAAAGATCTTTTTTTAACCAGTTGCCAGTTATTAACACAAAAACATGTAGGCAGGGTCATTATCAGCACTTTTTTCAATAGAATTGTGTTGGAACGTCACTGACATAAACATCTTACACTGAGATGGCAATATGTAGGCCACTGGGTATATGGACCCCTGTACACTGTGTAGAGTGGTGGTTTGAATGACCTTCTGAAAATAACTCAGGAGGGCAAACGGAATGTAACATAGGGCCAAAGAGAGCAATTTGTGGAACACCTGAAGCATTTGTCACAGTGACAGAGAAAAGAAAAATGACAGTGAGAGACAGATGGATTTAGGGTCCTATTTGTCAAAGCTTCAAAATGAGAGACCACAGCTCATTGGTCAGTATCCACTCGGGCCTTTCCCAAAGATTCTACATATAATGAGATTACTCATGGCTCCTTGTAATGATGTCAACACATTATGGTGTCTAGTAGGTGAACTTGTAGGGAGTGCTTGAATTGTGGTGGAAAAATGCTTCCCTATTATTTGCCAGATTCACTAGTCTTTAGAGACAGGAGAATCCAGCTTCTGCTAGTGTTCTTCAACCACCAACTCTTTATTTTCCTCCCATGTTTGTTCTTTCTTGTGCTTTCTCAGAGATATGTGGTTGAGCTGACATGCTTTGAGGGTTTTATGTTGATGCCTTCTGACGCTGTGGTTTTTTGCTGGATGTCAGAAAGCAGTGAATGCACTGATTTGCAGCAAATTTAATTAAGTGGGTGGAGGTTTGAGGGATGCATTAAATACTTTCTAGTAGTATTGTTCAGGAACACAATTGATTCTCTGCCCCAAGCAGATATAAGACACAGCAAAGGAGCAAACCATCAGCATGGAAAAGAAAATGAACACCATTGACACAGTAGCTTACTTTTGGGTGAGGTGACTATTTCTTACCACCCTATCTAGATAACCTTCAAATCCTTCAAACTGGGCTTTGAAATATAAGTTGCTGTGTGAGTGTGTAAATCTCTTTTTATAGCTCCATTAAGTCTAAGATGTCTTCAACTCACCTTCAGCTGCCCTTGCTGGAGATGTACCAAGCAACATTATCCTGCTGCCCACCTGCTCATCCAAGATCTGTTATCTGCATCTAAATATAATCACAGCTTTGATTATAATGGCATTTTAATAAGTAATATAGTGGCACAGGCAAGTTTGACCTTGATCTGTATGTACTTTGAGAGAATACTCAAAAAATTGACAGACTTGTTCTTTTTTTCCTCTCTCTTTTAAATTATTTTAGGATCAGCTTGAGAGTTGCCTCCCTACAAAGACGAAGACGTGTAATACATGAAAGTATATTCTATATTAAGACTGTGCTGGCAGACTGCCAGAACTACAAACTCTTAATAATAATAATCATTATTCTGCAGCATTAAATCAATATGCCCTACTTTTTTTGTAATGTTTTCTTTTTCTCTTTTGGGTCATGGACATAAATATGGGCTGCATATTGTACACAAGAGTCCATAATTACTTACAATTATTATTTTTTCATAATTTGGGACAAAGGAGAATGATTCAGGTCACAGGAGAAGGATGATTTCATGTGGAGGTTCCAAAAGAAACTTATTTACTGTAATGTCTGCCACTGGGAAGGAGGACGCAGATGCAGGGATTACCAAGAACACTGGGGTTTTAGTGGAAAACAGAAAAACAGCTCTGTTCAGAGCAGGAATACAACACAACGGAAAAGGTTCTTCACTATAGTGACAAACTCAGAGCTTGTCCTTCTCGCTCTTGGTAAGGGTCACTACCAGACGCGACCACCCGGTCATTACGTCTTACTGGGCAGGACCCGATGCATTTAGGCTACTCTCAGGGAACCTTAAAGAACACTGGAGCAGCTACACTTCTAATCGCTGCTGCCAGTGGATTCACCAACACGCCAACAGGGCAGCTCTGCTGATGGTTTCTAGAAGACAAGGGGAGAGAGAAGGTGAGAAGGATCTAGGCTTACGAACTCGTGTTGGAGGAGAGCAGGTTTCCTTTTCTACATTGACGGCACGCCGGCACGCCAAGTCCTCTGTGAGCTCCTGGCTGAGCACATCCTCAGCCGGGACCCAACTCCTTTCCTCTGGGCCCTACCCCTCCCAGTCTACAAGGTAGTGGAGTCGGCCCTGTCTCCTCTGAGAGTCCAGCAGCTTTCTCACCCGGTAGGCAGGAGCCCCCTCGACCTCCATCACCTCAGGGAGGGTTGGAGTGACCTCCCCTTCGTCCAATGGACCCGGAACTGCTGGCCTGAGTAGAGAGACGTGGAACACAAGAGACACACATGAATTAGGAGGAAGAATTAACTTAAACGAAACGGAATTAACCTGTTTTTCGATGACTTAGGGGACAGTTTTTTACGAGGGAAGTTGAGACGCAGATCCTGGTTTGAAAGCCAGACTCGATCACCAGCTTGATAAGCCGGCGCCTCCCTCCTTTTCTGGTCACCCTGACTCTGAAATCGCTGCACTGCTCTGCTCTGCCCGCCTGAACCACTGGTCCACCTGTGGAATATCAGTGGATTCCCCATCCCAAAGGCAGAGGGTGGCTGACGCCCAAGCACACACTCAAAGGGCGTTAGGCCAGTGGTGAAGAGGCGCAGAGAGTTCTGGACATACTCAGCACCAGCCCAGAAACTCTGCCCAGTCATGCTGCTGTCCATGGCAGTACGTCCAGAGGAACCTGCTGAGCTCCTGAATGGTGTGTTCAACCTGACCATTTGCATCAGGGTGATAGCCTGATGTCAGGCTGACGGTGGACCCCAACTTCTTAAAAAAGGCAGTCCATACCCTGGACATGAAGTGGGGTGACCGGTCAGACAGGATGTCCTCCGGGATGTCATAGTACAGGAACACAGACTGAAACAGAGCCTCAGTTAACTGAAGGGCCGTAGGCAGCAAACTGAATGGGAGGAAGCACACCCCCTTCGAGAACCTGTCCACCACCACCAAGATAGTCGTGTACCCTTTCGATTCTGGGAGATCCGTAACATGTGGGACCACGGCCTCTGTGAAACCAGTATGGGCATTACTTTCCCGACGGGCAATGTACGGGGGACAGCACACACCAAACACGATCTGATGGTGTGAGCGACATCACTTTTGAGATTCGCCCACCAGTACTTGTGTTTAAGGGCCTCAGCAGTCTTTTGGACCCCTGGGTGTCCCGTGGCAGGCGTTGTGTGAGCCCATTCGATCACTTGTGTTTTAAATGGCTCAGGCATGAACGTCTTATCCGAAATACACGCCAGGGGTGTAGGGTAGAGCATGGCCATGCGCTCTATATCTTGGTTGAGGTCCCATTTAATTGGAGCAGCAGTCAGTGCCGCTGGGATGATCGTCTCACGTTCAGAGTTCTCTTCAGGAGCGGAGAAATGGCGCGACAACGTGTCCGCTTTTCTGTTCTTGGACCCTGGCCTGTCATTTCGAAATTGAACCGGGCGAAGAATAGTGCCCAGCGTGCCTGCCGAGGGTTTAGATGCTTTGCCTGCTGGATATACGCTAGGTTGGGGTGGTCAGTAAATACTACAAAGGGGTGACGCACTCCCTCCAGCCAATGACGCCACTCCTGTAACGCGGCTTTGACTGTGAGCAGTTCACAATTCCCAATGTCGTAGTTGCGCTTTGCACTGGTCAGCTTCCTAGAATAAAATGCGCAGGGATGTAATTTCCCTGGGGTTCCATGTCTCTGTGAGAGCACCGCTCCCAGACCAACCTCAGAAGCATCCACCTTGACCACAAAGGGCTTCGTGGGATCGGGTAGCTTCAGTACTGGAGCTGTAGTGAACAGTTCCTTTATCTTACTATCTTTATCTTTATCTTACACGTCCTCTCTCTCTTCTTAGGCAGGAGGTGTGACTTGCCAAGCTGCGTGGGTTCTGAAGCTTCTTCTGGATTCGGTGAGTTTGGGACAGTGCCGAGGGCTGTTCTGGTTTTTGGACTCAGTCGTGGGCTCTTGGGGCCTGGGGCCTTCTGCCCAGCTCGGTTTGTAACTCTGGAGTGAGCCCCTGCCGGAACACCGCGAGGAGAGCGGGCTCATTCCAGCCGCTTTCTGCCACCAGGATTCGGAACTGTATTGAATAGTCCACCGCCGAACTGGTCCCCTGTTTGAGTTGCAGTAGGCGGGTGCAACCGGCTCTGCCCTGGTCTAGATGGTCGAACACCGTTCGAAGGAGGTGTACAAACTCTTTGTAGTTCCCTAAAACCT
>JBBPCZ010134493.1:0-21870 GCA_037974445.1 Brycinus macrolepidotus | reverse complement strand
ATTTTTATTTGGAAATTAGGAGAAATATTGTCAGCAGTTCTTAAAAACTAAGGCAAAGCTGTTCAGTTCAATACTTATAAAACCTATAAAAGATAAAACCTGAGAAACTGAACATTTTGTCTCTTTTTTTTTCCGGAGCTGTATATATATATCAGGTAATGTGAACAGAAAGTGTGTCAAATAGTTCCAGTAATTTTTCAGCTAATAAACTGCATTCATGTAAAGTTACTTCCTGCCGTATGAGTCGTTGTGCCATGTCTCCCTCCTGATGGGGAGGACTTTGTGGGTGCTATATTTTCTACAGGAAAGAGGTTGTAGACATACCATCACTGACACTATATTAAAGATGTAACTTATTTGGTCGCGTATTTATTGTTTTCGAACAAAGACTAAAAGGCATGGGGTTATACTTCAGAAAGATGTCTAAAATCAATTAATTCTTCATTAATTCACTATAATTCAGGAAATTTTAACAATATACAATGTCACAATATTTCACTTTTCTTTACTTTGACAAATTGGAATGGACAAAAACTATGAACACGACATTTAACACTCATTTTGCTGCACTAGTTCCATTTATGCAAGACTAATTATGCCCTTAATGTAATAAAGCATGCAGCTGGTTGGCGCAAAGTGTACTTAGACATAATGTAATTTATCACAATCATGCTGCATATCATCACCATATTATTGTCCAGCCCTGATAAAAAGACCATATGTTGTTAAAGGCAGATCAGTGATTATGGATTTAATCCCATTTATACCACAAAGGGTAAATCACAGTTAATCAGCGAAAACAAGTGAAAGTGCCACTTCATAACTATGAGGGTCTCATTAGTCTCCCACTGATTGGGACAAATGAGAAAGCATCTCCCTCTACAGCTATAAGCACTTTGTTTGGCCTTTAAAATATGTTAAGATCACCACTTCAGTCAGCAAAGCTCACTTAACAATCACCACCTGTCAAAGTCTGCAGCATGATGAAGTGTTTTTACTTTACAATTAAACAGTTTCATTTTTCACTCCTTTCCAGATGTTGCATACTCTTATATTGATCTAAAGACAGAACATCAGGTCCTTCAACAATGACCAGCACCTGAACAAATGGTTTAGCAACATCCAGACATGAGACCTCTCTGACAACCATACTGTGAATCACAGACCCTTATTTTTTACTGACAACGTTAACTTTAACACTTGGACAACTTATTAGTGGCAAATTCAGAGTTAGTCTACCTGAATTCAGTCCTGCGTACCACAAGGTCACTCCTGCATCAGCAGTAAGACGGACCTTATTCTGGGTCACCTGCCGAGAGATGATTACTAAATGTCTGAGGGGTGCGCATTAATAATCAAAGTTTATCTCATAACTCCAGTCATGTTAAACATGTTTTCAGTCACTCAGTCAAACCAAGGAGAGACACACCTTCGCCTTGCTCTTCTATCAACCTCTGCCAATAAAACATGCCTCAAAGTTTCTTAATGCACTTTAAAGACTAAAAAATACCTCATTGCCCTCTAAAAGACTGTAAATGACCTCAAAGCTCTCTAAATAATTAAAAATGACTCCAGTGCACTCCAAAAGACTAAAAATACTCTGATTAACTCTAAAAGAAAATGACCTCAGAAGACTAAAAGAAATCAAAAAACACCTCAGTGTACCCAAAGAGACTAGAAAAATACCTCAATTCACTCTAAAAGACTAAAAATACCTCAGTGTACTCAAAAAAATACCTCAAGGCACTCTAAAAGACCAAAAATACCTCAATGCACTCGGAAAGATCAAAAATTAACCCAGTCCACTCGACAGGACTATAATTACCTCAGTGTACTCTAAAAGACTAAAAAATACCTCAGTGTACTCTAAAAGACTAAAAAATACCTTAGTGTACGCTAAAAGACTAAAAAAATACCTTAGTGTACTCTAACAGACTAATAATTACCCCTGTGTTCCCTAAAAGACTAAAAAAATACCTCAGTGTACTCAAAAAAAACTAATAATTACCCCAGTGTTCCCTAAAAGACTAGTTATTACTTCAGTGGTCCCTAAAACGCTGATAAGTAACCCCAGCGTTCTCTAAAAGACAAAAAATACCTACGTTTACTCTAAAAGACTCCCAATTACCCCATTGTTCCCTAAAAGACTAACAATTACTCCACTGTTTCCTACAGTACTAATAATTGCCCTACAAGACTGAAAGATACCTCATCTGCACTGGAGTTTCGCGAATTTCCCATTCGGAACATTCTCCGACATCCCCATCAACGAAAGCATCACAAGCACAAGTCCAGTCTGAGCTACTTCTCTTCAGGACCTGAATCTGGCGACGCTACAAGAGCGAAACAAAACGAGCGAGCATCACTAGACAGTCCAGCTCAAACGAAACAGCCTCATAGTCCTAAAAAAACAGTAAACGTAAAAATAAAACACCGAACCGTACAACCTCACTGTTGGCTCATCTTGTACTTAAAGCGCTCAGCCAGGACGGAGAGGGCTTTACGAGTCCAGACTGGGAGAAAGTTAAAAGAAAAAAAGAAAAAAAAAGCCAGTTTCTTTTCATAGAGCTGCTCTTTTTTGGACGTGCGGTAGATCCAAGTGAAGGAAAAGAACCGATAGAGAAGAAAAACCGCAGTTCAGGAATAGCTGCAATAAAAGCACTCACCCAGGAAGGAGTTGACGAAGCCGTACCACACGCAGCCCGCGCCCCCGATCAGCCAGCGCCCGCGCGCGCTCGCGGCGAAACTGAAGGGGGTCCCGAGCACGCACACCAGCAAGTCGCTCACGGAGATGCTGACCAGGAGGCAGTTGATGGGGGAACGCAGCAGACGGTAGCGGCAGAAGAGCAGTAGGACGAGCGAGTTGTTCACGAAGCCGAGTGTGCCGATGAAGCCGAGGCACACGGCCACCACGAGGTGGCCCGTAGGGCTGAGGGTGTGGGGCTGCGCCGGGAGACCCCCGAGGCGTCCGGTGCCACTGTCACCACAGCCCGTGCAGCTCAGGCTCACGTTGGACTCGAGCATCGCCGTGGGCTCTTAAAAACACCCCTCTTTTGACCAGTTGCTGCTGTTTTTTTGCTCTGGACAACTCAACTTTACCCACTTTTGGACTCTACTTTACGCACGCTCTCCATCCACTCTGGCGCATGTTTCATTCAAGGAGGAACTTACTTTTGCACTTTGCCACTAAATGGAAGTTTATTGCCATACAAAGTAAGGGGAGAAAGTGGGGAAGTTGTAGTTTTAGTCAGTGCCCCACCGTGTGGTCGCGAAAGTCCCTCACATTCGCATGGAGATCTGCAGCCTTTTATCGCTCCACGCCTACCTGACGTGGACGGAGAACACGGCCCCGTTCTCTTTAAAGACTCGCAAAATAACGCCTGTGCACATGTGGCCCTTAGTGGAAAGGGGGAAGGGGGGTGGCGGTGGCTATGGACGCCAGGTTACGTGTTATATGGTAATAGTACACAGGTAAAGTGTAAAGTGGCCATTTGCCACACTGCTTTCTGCTCTCACTAAACTGCTTCTCTGCATTTAACCAATTCACCAGTGTAGCAGTGGGCAACCTTTGGAGCAGTGTGTGGGGACGGTACCTTGCTCAAGGGTGCCTCAGTTGTGCCACCGTTAGTCCTGGGATTCAAACCCACAACCTTCCGATTGCAGGGATAAATCCCTAACCACCAGATCACCAGCGGCCCCAGGTGTGACTGAGGCTCCGAAAGTCATTATTTCAATCAGTTTTCCCATTAAAAATTACTTACCTGTTTAATTAGACTTCTTTCATGATCTCCTTTTGTTCATTTATAAAGAAAACACCATGTTAATGCATGTACAAACATCAAATGATGTATTTTATTGATTTTCTAAGTGAAAATAAATAACATCCTTCAACATTCTTGTTGAACTTTTGACTTTATTCAACATTTTATTAAAAAAAAAGAAAAAAAAAAAGGGCCCCACCGGTGGGTAGCGTTGTGCCTCACACCTCCAGGGTTGGGGGTTTGAATCCAGGTCCTGGCCTTGTTTGTGCAGAGTTTGCATGTTCTCCTCGTGGTGGCGTGGGTTTCCTCCGGGGTCTCCGGTTTCTTCCGTAGGTGTGAGTGAATGGTGTGTGTGCCCTGCGGTGGGCTGGTGCTCCTCCCAGGGTGAGTCCCGTGACCCTAGTGAGGTATAAGCAGTTACAGAAAGTGAGTGAGAGAGATTTTGGGAAAAAAAAGAAATACATGCATGAAATTTGACTGAATGCCACAGGAAATCCTTTCTACCTTTGGCCTTGAGACTTATAATCCTTTCCCATTCTGTAGAGGAACTTTTAAGTTTTTAAGTCATTAGTCCGTTCTGAATCGGATTTGTGAAATATACAACTCAACTGTTTAATTTCTGAATTGATTTAATGTTATCGAATGTTAATCTCATCATATCACCTGCTGCTATTTTATTGCATTAACACTAAGCCACTTTCATAAGCACTACTGATCTGCTGGTACAGTACTGTAATCTAAATCTTTTCATACAGCAATGTCAGTGTTACACTGTTATTTGTTACACTATTGTTCTTGTTCTCGTCATTGTATTGCACTATTGTTTATTGTCTTTCTTTTTTTCTATTGTCTTATCTTTTATTCTCTCTTATTGCACTGAGCATGCTAATGACACAAGAAATTCCCTCAGGATAAATAAAGTTCTTATCTTATCTTATCTTATCTTATCTTTGTTTAACATGCTTGACCTTTTCCCCAGTATGTTTAATTCAGAAAATAAACAGTAACTGTTCGGATAAGCTTCCTCTATAGACGGTAGAAGATATAGCAAACAATGTAGTATTTTTATAGTATGTATATATATTTATATGTGTGTGTGTGTGTGTGTGTGTGTGTATGTACTGGTGTATATTTATATACATACAGTCCTAAAGAATCATATTTCATTTTTTTCAAGAAGTGGCCTTATCCTATCTACAATAAACAGATTACAATTAAATGTACCACAGAAGACAGTAGAATAATCTATGCAAGTTACAGAATAATCTCTCGGCAGACCGGCTTCTACTTCAACAGATGCAAACGTTTTAATCTGACAATGTTTTCCAGTAATGAATTCTTGATAAGGTTGCCACAGTACAATTCGTGATTAATCAAAACACATATCTGCACATTAACAGTGAAAAAAAAATCTTATTCTGTAAGGCCAGCATTTTGTGTGTGTATACTCGATACTGCACCTTGTTCCACATGATTGCTGAAAATAAGGACCATTTCCAATTCACATCATGATCCCAGAGGCAACTGCGTGCTACCGTGATGTACAGAATGGGCCATTACAAAACAAGAACTATGGAACGCAGAGCTGAATCCCTGCTGGCTTCTACAGGGAGGGAAATGCTTCTGAAATTGCGTTTAAGCACGTTTCTGAGGAGAGTGTTTTTCTGCATGAATGTGGCAGCAGGAAATAACCTGCTCTTTGGGCAAGTGTAATTCATTTCATTGCTTTACTGTCTCCTCTACAGTTCCATCAGGTAGTTAAGCTGAACTTTCTTTAAACTGTAGTTAAGATAAAGTTTGGTACTTTAAGTACTTCAGATCAGAATGTGCACTGTTCAGATCACACATGAAGGGTGGTCACTTTATTGCAAGATTTTTATATTTGAATGTATTTTTATTGCTATATTATTTTCCATTTCCAAGTCAGTAAAGTTTATAGTAAACATATTTCACTTATCATGGCACCCAAAGGAACTTATTTGGGACTCAGTAAAAACTTGATTGGTTAGAAGGCTCATTTGCATATTTTAGCATTTTGCATGATCAGTATTGGTTGTGCAGTAACATTCATTCGTTCATTTTCTGTAACCGCATAATCCTTACTAGGGTTGCGGGTACCCGGAGCCTTTCCCGGGGTCTACGGGTGTGAGGCAGGCCCACAACAGGGTGCACACAAACACCATTCACTCACACACTTACACCTACGGTCAATTTAGAATCCCCAATTCACCTGACACACATGTCTTTGGACTGTGGGAGAAACCGGAGACCCCAGAGGAAACCCACGCCACCACCAGGAGAACATGCAAACTCTGCCCACACAAGACCAGGACCCAAATTCAAACCCCCAACCTTGGAGGTGTGAGGCAACAGTGCTACTCACTGTGCCACCGTGGGGGCCGCAGTAACATTTGTAAACAATATATTGTGCAATCACGATTCCTATGCAAACACACTGCATATACTGTTTGTTATATAAATAAACTTCATGGTGAATGAGCAGGGCTAAACTGCTGTGAGCTAAATAGGCATAAATATGTAAATTAGTTTTCCCAACATCACTAAAACAGCTATTCAAGCAGCTTGATTTACGTATATGGACTTTTGAATTGGGGAGGGAATGTACGCTTTGAAACTTCAATTTGAAACTTAAAAAACATTGGAGATTCATAAAATGGAAGTTTTGAAATAATGAGATATTTGATGATGCATTTATTGGGCTTAAGAACAAAATAATGTGTGGCCTAGCTCAAATATCTGCATTTTATTGATGTTTCTGCATTTTTAAACTATATAAATAAACACTATACAATCAAGGTTGGTGTATCTCCAGTTTTTATTAGATTTATTCTGTAAATAGTTTTTGTATCGACAGGTTTGTACATGAAAAATATTACACATTGGCATTGGCTCACAATTCTCAAATCAGTGCTTTCTTGTTCAAACTAGAATACATACATACATACATCACTAGTATGGCATTTGGATTATCATGTAGTTCCTGGCTACTCTGCAGGAGGATCTATCAGGAACAAAGTTGGAGATATCTACTGATTCTGTAGAAACAAAGCTCTGCGTCGCAGTTTGTACTCCACTGTTAAAATAAAGGTGCAAAATAGATTGTTCCTTCTTTGCTTCTGTGAAGTGATGCCATGATTTTGTAAATAAGATGCAAAAGTGAAGAACATTTTTGAAGTATAATGAACCTCCACATGTAAAGGTTCTTTAATGGTCATCCAAGCCAACAAACATTTTAGAACCTCAATTTTTTAGGAGTGTCTAAACACACTAAAACACACTAAAATGCACTGATCTTACCTAAGAATAATCTGTAATTGAGGTCCCTTATCCAACTAGACAGCACTATTTCTAGGTCATTATTTCAAATTTAAGCAAAATGTTGTAAGGACCATGTGAAGGCCTTTGTAAAATAGGTCAGATATGTTATCCTTCTGTTCAGAAAACTCTCAGGTGGATCTGACCTACTCATTAGAAGTTTTTACACAAACCTGGGTAGTCCATGCCAGCTTACTTGCACACCGTCATTAAAGCCAGGGGTGGCATAACAAATGCAGAGAAATTCCTGTAAATTGTTCACTTAAACTGTGTGCTGAGCATATGGAATGAAGCAACTGTATTAAATAAGAGAAAAAGGCAAAACAGAAGTTTTGAGCATCAGAACTGGACCATGGAACAGTGGAAGAACTGGTCTGATGAATCATTTTTTTTGGATCATGTGGATGGCGGAGTGTGTGTGTGTCACATACCTGGGTAAGAGACGACACCAGGATGAAGGCGAGCCTGTGCAGGCCGCATGGTACTCTGGGCAGAGTTCTGCTGGGAAACCTTGGATCCTGGCATTCATGTGGAAGTTATTTTGACACAGATCACCTACCTAAACATGAACACCACTTTATGAAAATGGTACTGCCTACTGACAGAGGTCTCTTTCAGCAGGATGATCACTTAAATCATCCATAAAGAATTCTACAAACTCTGACTCCAATGATTTCTTGGGTGTTTGAAGGCCGAGAGCAGAGGGGACAGTCTCTAGGATGCTCAGGGATCATCCACTTAAACAATCCTTGGAGCACAAGATAAAGATGTGAATGTTTTTTTGGCCAGGTTCTAACCCTCTAGGGACAGTCACACTACAAAAATCAATTGTAGTTGATCAATTGGTTTAGTTACATGCAGGAGTCATGCAGCCTTTACTTACCGAGTCAGAATGACTTGACCTTTGTAATAATGAGTGTGATTTATTGATCAGCCATGCCTGTAATGTTGCTGAACACTGATACTCAAGGAAATTAAAGTTATTCATGAGTTACTTTAAAACCACTTAAGATAAATCCACTGAAGATAAACAGCCTTTCTCACAGTCTGGGACTGGAGTCTGAACGAATTTCAGGGCCACCTGCTGATGAAATATTATGCAGACTTTTGCCTCATGTCATCATTAATCATGTGGGAGCTAGAAAACACTTGAGATATTTTTGAAAGTCAGGGGAATGAGAGTGCTGGTCAAGAAACTATTACAATATCATTTAACTCTTGTTCTGATGCATTAATAAGATAAACCTTTATTAGTCCCACATAAAGATTTATCTCATCATTAATGCCAAAAATAACACACTTGTACTTGTTTGGACAGAAGCAAGAGTTTATTAATGGGACATTGTTCTAACAGAAATGGTCAACTAGCACAACAGTACCCAGAAGGTACAGCGAACTGTTATATTAAGCTTGCATTTAGACGGTCCTTGTAAACATGGAGCTGACAAAGATGCAAATACCAGTGGTGCGGGTCTGTTATCTGAGTTTATCTGTTTTAATGTATGTATGTGATAGCATGTATTTGGTCTACCAAGTAATTGTAAAAATTTCTGTATATCAGTGGTACGCCTACCAGTTAGCAACATCTACATTTCACAGACAGTGTAATCTAAACAGTTTTAATCATGTTACATGTTACAAACACAGCATTAGAAGTCTCAAGGACTCTTCTTGGTGTAGCTTGGTGTTTTTACCCCGCTGAGGCGCTGAACCCCAGTTCATCATGTGAAGAGTGGCAGTGTTACCCACTACACTAACCAAATGTGACAGTGGAGAGGAAGAGCAATTGCCACAAGCCTGAAAATACTACAGTTGGGTCCCTAAGTATTTGGATATTGATGCAATTTTTGTAATTTTCTCTCTGTATACCACCACAACGGATTTGAAAATAATTAACCAAGATGTGACAGAAGTATAGACTTTCAGCTTTAATTTAAGGGGTTTAACAAAGGTAATGCATTAAGCTTTCAGAAATTACAGCCACTTTCATTTCCGTTTTCTCCAATTTCCATTTATTTAAAAAAAAAAATGTATTGTTTTAATACTTGGATGAAAATCATTTGCAGTCAATGACTGCCTGAAGTCTGGAACACATGGACATCACCGAATGCTGAGTTTCTTCCCTTGAAATGCTTTGCCAGGATTTTATTGCTGACATCTTCAGTTTCTGCTTGTTTGTTGGACTTTCAGCCTTCAATTAGGTCTTCAGTAACTGAAAAGCACACTCGATTGGGTTGAGATCAGGTTATTGAATTGACCATTGAAGAATATCCTTATTTTTTTTTTTTTTTTAACTTGGAACACTCTTGGGTTGCTTTTGCAGTATGTTTTGGGCCATTTTCCATTTGTACTGTAAAGCACATTCCAATCAGATTTGCAGCATTTGACTGTATCTCAGCAGAAAGTATAGGCCTATACACTTCAGAATTCATCCTGGTACTTCTGTTAGCTGTCACATCATCAGTAAACACTTGTGACCCAGTTCCATTGGCAACTATACACACCCATTCTATAACACTGCCTCCACCATGTTTCTCAAATGTGGTATGTTTCGGATCATGAGTTGTCCCTTTCTATCTCCAGACTTTTCTGTTCCCATCATTCTGGTACAAGATAATCTTAGTTTCATCTGTCCAAAGAACATTATTCCAGAACTGGACAGGATTTTAAGATGTTTTCTGGCAAAGTCTAATCTGGCCTTCCTGTTCTTCAGTGTTACCAGTGGTTTGGATCCAGAGGTTCATGAAGACATCTCTTGATTGTAGACTTTGACAGTGACATTCTCACCTCCTCAAGAGTGCTCTTTACCTGGCTAGATGCTGTGAAGGGCTTTTTCTTCACAAACGATTAATTTATCATTAACTTTAGTTGTCTTCTGTGGTCTCCTAGGCATTTTGTGGTTGCTGAGCTCACTGGCGTTCCTTTTTTTAAGGATCTACCAAATTGTTGATTTGGACACCTGTAAAATTTTAGTCATAGGTTTATTTTTTCCGCCTAATAATGGCCTCATTCACTTGCACTGACTCCTCTTTGCAAATTCAGTGCTTTGAATCAACTTTAGAACTTTTATCAACTTAATTTGTCATGGAATAACAAGGGAATAGGCCACACCTGGCCATGAAACTGCTTGTCATTCACATGTCCAATTACTTTTGAGCCTCTGAAAATGGAGGGACTCTTTGAAAAATGGTTGTAATTTCTGAAAGCTTAATGCAATGCCTTCGTTAAACCCCTTAAATTAAAGCTGAACGTCAATCACATCTTGATTGCTTAATTTTAAATCCATTGTGGTGGCATACAGAGAGAAAATGACAAAACTTGCATCATTGTGCAAATATTTGTGGGCCTAACTGTGTTTGGCTCCTCCCTTGATGAAGAGCAGCTGAATGCCATTTAGGAAGGAGCCAAGACACTTTAAAAACTCTGGTTCTCCAGCTGGCAGGGAGTAATAAGAGAGGTGACAGGCTGGAGAGTTGAGGGGTGAGTTGTGGCAGGTTCTGGCAGGGGTTTAGTTTGAGTTTTGGACCTTTCCTGTGTCTCTGTTGCTTAAATAAAAGTTCCACTGTGCACTCCCACTGGTCTGTGCATCTCCCTTGGTTTATGTACTGGTTTCCCTGCCAGTGTGTACTGTCCATTCTTTGGGCTGGTGCCACACAATGAACCAACCAACAATGAATAATTTTTGTAGAAATGTCACTGGTCTAGCTACACCCCAGTTACCTACTTTTAAATTGACCAACTTTACAAGATGACAAAGATGCACCACAAAGCTGCCCCACAAAGCTGCCGTTGGATGCCAATCCAAATGCATTGGATGTTCCTGTTATAGTGGCATTTGGGAAATAGGCATCATTGTACTTAGATATGCAGTTTGTTTCTTTTCCATTTGCACATGGAAAAGACTGCAGGCTAGTTCTGTACAGTTAAAATACAATAAAGCACAAACTGTGTAAGAACCTCAGCAACACCATTGTTCCTGATTCACTTACACCAGCATCACTCATACTACCAGGTCAATAACCTGTCAGTGTGACCCACCAAACAAATAATCTTGACAGCAGTAGTCCTGTGGGAAGAAACATGAAACGTCCAGTGAATGAAAGTACAGAGCAGATGTTTCTAATAAACTGGCCAGTGAGTGGAAGTACAAGGTTTCTCTAATAAAGTGGATAGTGATCATATAAAAGAAATATCCAATCTTGTGTTGCCTTTAACTATTGCTGATCATTGCTGCTTCTGTCTTTAAATTTCTATCCTGCTTATTCTATATGCTGCTTCTTATTCTCTGTCTGGTCCTGTAAATTATATTTCCAAGGGCTCACACAGTTCCTGTGAAAATGGTCATCTGTTTTTTCATCTTATCTTCTGTTTTCCACCTTCGTGCACATCCACCTTCATTTCTTACAATCTTTTTTTGTCATCACAGCACACAGTGACTTCACAAGCGAATAAGATGGTACATACATTTCCCCAGGTTCAAACTGTCTGTGAAATTCCCCATCTTGCAACAAGGGTTGGCTCAAGGACTTTACATTCAATTTTAAAGCCAGTTTTATCTTGATGTATTGACACAAATACATCAAGTGTAATTTGCCACGGGTTACATCTCTGTAACCCATGGCAAATTACACTTTCTGATTTCAGATTCTGTTGCATGAGAATACACTCGTTATAATTGTGAGCAAGACTGGCGCACTGTCCATCATGTGCTTTCATCTGCTGCGGTTGCGGGATCGGTCATTACACTGCAGTACAATATTTACTCTTTCTCTTTCATAAAGAGGAAGCCTGGACTTTTCAGGGGGGTCACAGGTCAGTGAAAGTAATTTTCCTCCTTGATTCAAGGCTTTTCAGAAAAGGTTTAGAACATTGGTTCACAGTCAGATATATTAACAGGCCTTTATTTAGTCATGAGGAGAAAATTGCTCAGGAACACTGTGCTGCAGAGGAAGCTGTGAAAGGGGCCATTCCCTTCATTCTTATCACCTTTCTTTTTTCAAAAAAAGGGTTAGAATGTTTGCGACATTCTTCTGTGTATGGCTAAAGTACAGCTGCTGGATGTGCCTCAGACAGCACCTCTATCTTTTTCAAGGTTTCAAGGAATCCTGTTTAAAGACTCCTCAGACACCTGTGCAGCTTTCAAGCCTCCACACCTTCTCCTAAGCCACTGGACATTATTTTTGCATTATGCTGTGCTGTATGTAATTATAACTAAAGTACAACAGTCATATTTGTTTAAAATCCATCTATAATTTAGTGATCTAGGGACAAATGGAATTGCCTTACTCATGTTTAAGACAAATACACACTACAATATGCATCGTTAAAGAGGTCCTGAGCTCAGCTTAATTTTGGCTGTGCTGTTTGTATGTAATTACGTATATGTCATTGCATCGTAAGTTATACCATTTATTACATTTGCATTTGTTTGTGTACGAGTGGATACGAATCTGCAAGTCTGCACTTCCAACTTTTATCCACTCATTGTCATGCTGGCTGGCTGGCTCACTCGCAGGAGATATGTGTGAGGCTTTATTTCAAGTTTAGGTGGGAAACACAAACAAAGGAGCTGCTGAGACTCCCCTTTGGGGTTCTGATATGCACTCAGATGGCAACAGTTTCTGAGCGAGATGCTAACCATGGTGTCGCTCCAGATAACAGTCAAAGAGAAAACAGTTCCAGAAGCCTTTTAAAACCTACCGTGATGTAGGAGAGGGAAGCCCAGGACACACCAGGTCCGGCCACATGGTTCAACCTGGTCAGTGTCATCCAGTGTGGGAGAGGGACTGGCAGGCGTACTTGTTTCAATTTCTTCACTACAAAAACCCATACAGAAAAACAAACAAAGCCTAGCTATCCAGTTGGCGTGATGGTGAATGGACACTGGATTCCGGGTCGAGCTGGACTGAAATAAGGAGGACAGATAGGGCACAGGTGATGCTAACTGAGGAATTGGGGCATACTAAATACAAGTTAATGAGAGGTGTGTGGAAGAGCTCTGTATTCCGGAGACTGGTATGGCTGGGGGCATGGCATTGGAGATGCGGCCTTGACACTCATCTTAATGTCAAGATCTGTTAAAAATGTTTGAACAAATTCAGATCGTAAGAAAATTTGGTCCCACTACTCTACTTATAAATACAAATGCTGCATTGACTGATTTATTTTGTTAATCAGTGTTCTACAGGTATGAGTTCACAAATAATTAATCCAACAGGAAAACTGTAATTTGTGCAACTATGAGCATGCATGAAATGAATTCACAGGCAGAAAGCAACTGCCTTTAGACTTACCACCTTCCTTCATATTTATATCAGCCCCCTGGCCGGCACACTTTAGTGTTTTCCTGGTCCAGCAAACCCACTTCAACACAGGAAAGGCTTATTAATTACTTGATCAGTTGGAACAGGTGTGCAGAGCAGGGGGACTCCAGGACCAGGGTCAGAAGCCCATGCCTTAAGCCATTAAGCCATTACTTCAGATGCTTTACGCAAGTGGTCTCAGGCCACCCTCCCCTCAAGAAGACCAGCACATGCATATTCTGCTTTATTAACATGTTTTGTTGATTTTCTAAGAAACTCTGTTGAAGCTTTAAAACTTTATATAAATACCATTTACTCCATAGTCCATACAGTCAATGTATAGAAACTTAACTGCAAAAACAGCCAGTTTTCATAATTTCATTGATATATATCCAACTATTCAGATTACTGTAATGACACCCCACCCATTTGCACTGAAGTTGAAAGGACTGTTTCAGCCTGAACTGCTTCGAGCTTGATTCTAAGGGGAAAAGAGAGGTTATGAAAGTAGTCATGTAAAGCTTACTTAGAACTGTTTTGGTACAAATTTGGTACATAAGTGTCATGAGGAAAAAAATGTACAGAAATATAGGATATAGGCCCTTTAAAACTTTTGCATATGACTTTACAACTTTATAGTTCAGTCTTTTGTTTCAGACTCATCACACATCTCTGCCAAATCACTAATCTACACATACTACTACTACTACTAATACAACTACTACTACTTGTGCCTAAAAGCTAGTATAAAACCAAATGAAGACCAACAAAGCACTCACAAATGTAAAAAAGAACTGAAAAACAACTGATAAATAAATACTTATAAAGTAACTTATGTGCAGCAGTGGCATCTCTGGGAAACCAAATCCAAAGAAAAGCTCAGATTTTGTCATTCAGTTGAAAAAGTTCTCAGTTATCTGTGTCTTTTTGACAGTCAGACAAACAACCAGTCCAAAAGGTGGCAACATATTTGAAGGTTTATTATAAATCTATATGACAGCACATGTGTATCACAGCACTGAAATTGAAGACCATGCTGCCTGATAATATTCCTAAGTGGAGGCAGGCGGATAATAAAATAACGGCTTAAGGACTAAGCCCTGGGGAACAGCATACCACGCCTAAAACGGAATAGTAGAAATTGGTCTGTAGATCTTAAAATCTCCAAGGTCAAGTCCTGGCTTTTTAAGAGTAATAATGATTGCAGCCAGTTTTAAGGCTGAAGGAACAAAGAGAATCATTCAGACATTTGAAGCACTCAGAATCAAATCTCACCAAAAAGACCATCATCATTGCTCTTGTTCTCAGTTGACTTTTTTTGGGGAAAAAAAAACAGCTATGAAAAATGTAACTTATTTTTTTCCCACTGAAGGCATTTTTTCTTTCCAATAAAAATAGTGGGAGCAGTAATGGATGTTTGCTCCACGCCCCTAACAAAAGTGGAATGCAGTTGCTCCTTCACTGTACCAAAAACTAGACCCTGAAAACTGAAACTACTTATAGGTTAATTTAAATTATAAAAAGCATGAAAAAGCATGTGTTACACAGCTGCAAGGCCGACAGTACATCCTCTTCTAATAGCAAAACATGTCTCTGTTAACAAAATAATAATAATAATAATAATAATAATAATAATAATAATAATAATAACAACAACAATAAAAGAATAATAATAATGCATTTCAATAGTTGTTAAGGTGCAACATATACAATTTCACTCCAAATGTTACAGAGCGTGCAGAAGGGTTGTGCCATACTGCTGTTTGAATCCCGTTCTCCTCCCTGAATTATTTGGCAGGTGTGGGTGTGTAGAGCTTTTTGGTCGAATGCACTTTGTTTTGTTTTGTTCTAGTTTCTTTGCCTCCTCTGAAAAAAGCATATAGGTAGTCTCAATCTGTCACTCCACTCCCTTCCAAAGCAGGGTTCTCCACAGATTTTAAGCTTTATGTTCATATCCCAGGGCAAATACAATATGCAGGACAGATGGGACATATATATATATATATATATATATATATATATATAGCACTGCCTTGACTAGAAACAGCCTTAAAAGTACATTCACATTCACAGGGCATTTACAGTGAAGTGCACAATCTTTTTGAGGCCAACTCCCCAACGGCAGGGGCCGCAGACAGAAGTGACAGTCAAAGCATCCGCGGTCCAATTTAGCAGCATGTCGCAAGTTGAATCACAGCAGCAGGGGGTAGATTTAACCTCTGCCCTCTACTATTTGTCAGAGGAAATGAAGGTCCTAAATGCTTTCCCATGCAGTGGCCCGCAGTTCCAGGAAGGTCAGGGCTCACCCAAGCTCTTGAGCCCAGCGAGGTCACCGCCACCTCCAGCCTGCGACTGAGGTGCTCGCTGACATAGTGCAGTCGTCCCGTGGGGCTCGGCTCAAGAGCTACAAAGACTCTGCTCCTCTTTCCGTCTCTTATGCGTGAATTGTGCCTGTCGCCGCACATTTTCGTCAACATTGTTTTTCCATCCTGAGATGGTCCTGTCCTCTGCTCCCCTGATGGTGGGGTTATTAACTACAATAAAAAAAGTCCCCAGACAAGCCTAGGTCAAGAATAAAACACACAGCAGAGAAAAGCTGCATCTTGTTCCTGTGGCTGTGGGGAGAAGGGAAAAAGTGAACCAGCCAATCACATAGCGAGGCGTCGCTGTCCAAAAAAAAAAGTATCTCAAGAGTGGTAACTTTACAGGAGAAGGCAAAGACATTGTTCACTTTTAGTCACGATGAAAAGAAAAAAGAAAAAAATAAACCAAAAAAATGGAGATTTTCTTTGTACAGTGACATAACAGCCTCCTGCTGGTAAGACTTGGGTTGGGTTAGGGCAATGGTCTATTTGGCGGCATCGCTCCACAGAACCGAGATTTTACCGAGATGTGGACTCAAGCCAAGAACCTGATGACTTTATTCTCAACTTAACAAAATCAAAAAGACTTGCAACTCAACTTTTACTTGAACTCCAATGTCTCTGACTTAAACTTATGGTTCAAAAAGAGATATGTGTCCTCTGTAGAGGCTGTGTATTCATTTTCCCTTAGAAAATCAATAAAACAAGACCGAGACAACTTTTGCATACGACTGTTCAATAGGATGCCTCTTATAAAGCTGAAAAAGGTTCATGATTCTCAGACACACCACCACACTGTTCTCAAGGTGTTCCTTGAAGTTCAAGATTTTTCACTATAAAGGTTCCTTTTTTTTATCACACTTTATATACTCTTTAGCATTTAAAGTCTTTGGATGTTTGTGCTGCATTTGATGTTGTAAAAACTCATTTCTAACATATTGACCAGCCAGTGAATCCCTAAAAGTTGCAGAAAGAACTGCATGAGTGACCAAGACTCTGGCCTTTGGTTAACCTAGTGCAAAGATAGGCTAATTTCTCTCTCTCTGTCTCTCTCTTTCCAATGCGACAAGAAATTAATCTCTCTATACAGTCTGGGCAATCAGCAGGAAAGGAGCCCACTGCATATCCAATTTCCTTTGAGTGGAGCGCATGCTCAAGGTCGTGACAACGTACTCGGATGATTAGTTCAGACGGGGGACATAAGCAATGTGTAGAGGCTCCAGGATCGCAGAGGGATTTGTCTTACAGTCTTGATTAGTGGCCTCTTTCTCACCACACACCCACATGCACAAACACACACACACGAGTCTCATAAGCATCATTTAAGCTTCATCACTGCATTATGCTCTCCGCTTATTCGTCCTCACACTTGAGTGTACTAACAGTTCCTAGAAAGAGGGGAGAATCAAGAATCAGTATTCTGGACACACAGGGTCACGCACCTGGAGGAGAAGCTGAAAAAACTGTATTTTATGGATCAGGTGTACTTGGATGCTGCTACATAACAACCATAAACGTGTCATGAAAGATGTCTGTTCAGTGCTGCTAACTGCCTCTTGTCCAATACTGTATTTATGGTGCAATAGTGGTCGCTCTGGAAGGTACATCCCTTTCACACTATACTGTTACACTGCTGTATTGTCAATGTATTGTTTTGTTTTTGTCGTACTTTGCACTTTGCTCAATGCTGCTAACTGCCTCCTATGCAACATCGTTCTTATGGTGCAAAACTAGTCATGGTTTACATACCGTTCACACTATACTGTCACACTGTTATATTGCCTACTTATCGTATTGTATTGTTTTTGTCGTAACTTGCACTTTGTTGAATGCTGCTGTATGTTTCACCGGGGCCTATGGAGAAACGTCGTCCTATCACACCATGTATGCGTACACCGCCGCTGACGACAAAGTAACCTTGAATATGCTGTTGTGAGTTGTCATGACAGATTGTGTCCATTAACATGACAGTTGCCATTACTTGTAATAGGCATGACAGATAATGTAACATCTGATGTCACAACTTAACACTGACATGCAACATAAACATAACAGCATATGACATCTGGCATGACATGTTCATAGCATTATAATGCCAATTTTATGTAACAGGGCTCAAACACATCACTTTGAACAGAGTGAAGATGCTTCATAAGCTAGAGGATATTACCCACACTAAAACAAAAGTATGGATTCCAGAATTTGATGATTTGATGATTTAATATGATCTGTTTTGAATACGTTTGTTTGACATGTGCAGACAGATTTGAAGTTCCAAGGTGTTCGACTTTGACTTTATGGCCTGTTGTCCCTGCAGCCCAGTGAGGTTAATGCCAACCAGTGGTTTGGTTTGGAGAAGTAAGTTCTTTGACAGGAATAGAAACAAATAGAAAATGGGACATGTCAGGGGACAGACAGGTAGGTGTTGGAGCAGGGCACTGGGAGGCAAGAGAGAAAAACTGAGGAGTCAGCCTGGCACGGTACTGGGACGCCGGCGGGGCTGTGAACTGGTGGGCTGGCCAGGTGGTGAACAAGGAGGCCAGATGGGCGGTGAACTGGCTTCATTTTCTTCTGCAGTGAGTCTAAGTGTAAGAAAAGTTGCATCATTCACAACAATGAGTGCAGCAATGTCAGCCGAGAGGAAGGCCTGCGGCTTTTTGCTAGGGGTGGCTTTACGCTTGAGGCTGGTGCAGGAGACAGTATCCCTGTGTCCCTGAATTAAACTTTCAATGTAAGCTGAAGCAACAAGGTTTTACACTTTTATCGATAAAGTCTCAAAATTAAGAAACTTTGACACAATGTAAACAGCAACTGGCAAAAAAAAAGAAATAAAAAGACAACAATGGAGATGGAACGTTTTGTTCTGACAGCGATGATTTGCTAGTTGAAAAGTTTATTGAGGTTGATGTTTAAAACAGAACAGGCAGGTACTGGCACATGATCCCTCACCGCCAAGCTGGGAAACAGTTCCTTCCCCCAGGTCATCAGACTCCAGAACTGTACTTCCACACAAAAACACACTCCGTAACTGCAGTTTTGTTCCCCTAAACACACACACACACACACACACACACAAATATACACATTTAACCTGTTCCACCATAAACAAAAGTCAAACACAAACTGCCGCTCCCCTAAACAAACTTACATCCTTACATTTTCTTTATTTATAAACTCTAACATTTTTTATCATGTTGCTGCTGTTCTTGTGGAAATTTCACAATGATTTATTTCAAATATAAAGAAATTAAATACACGTAATAATTATTATTGTGTTTGTATTCCTGTCCTGTCCACACTTCTGTAGATTTGTGTTGTTTTGTGTTGCACCATGGTCCTGGAGGAACAGCGTACCTAACACCTACTTGACTTAATTTGACTTGACTTGAGGTGGTTTGTGAAAACAGACTCTGTTGTCTAAAAAGGCTGCCTGCGTCATTCAGTGACATGGTGATGAAATGTTCTTTTTATAGCTTACAGTAAGCTATACTGTATCCTAAACCATGTCTAGTCTGTGCCACCTTAATGAAGAGCCAGTTTGAGAAGAACCTTTGGGGGGATGTATTTAGAGAAAAATTAGAGTGGAAAATTGAGTACATTTGATTTTTCATTAAACTATTCCTTTTATGTAAGGTACAGCGAAATACAGAGAAAGGAGAGAGGAGAGAACATTGCTGAATAAGAAGTCTTAATGTTCATCACAGTATAATGTAATATTTTAATATTGCAGATTATAACAGACACATAGTGTAAAAGGTGGATATTTCCAGTTCTAAAATTGGCTGAACTACATTTGACGGTTTCATATACTGTATATACACATTAAACACAACATTTTTCTAGCCTGTTCAAATTTCATGTACAAAATCAACACCCTGTACTAATTTGTGTGGCCCTGTACTAATTTGAGCATTTTAGCCTTACTGCATTTTGTCTTTTTTTTTTTAAAAAAGCAATAAGTCACTCAAGCCTGTGCATTATAGCGATTTTGTAACATGCAGACCTTTGATCACTTTTACTAAAGGGGCTCATAAAGTTGAAAACCAAGCTCATTAGGGAACCTGGGGAGAAAAATTAAAAATGTAAGAAATGGCTCCTTTAACAAATTATAATGATAAGGTCATGCTCAGTCAAGCATGTTTTAGCATGAAAAGTGGCATATATTACTGTAATTTGTGTAACGGCTAATTGAAAGATGGCTCAAGCACTTCAGAGATTTAATTAACAGCTTTGTTTTTCATCCAGAGGCAGAACCTTACTTTAACACTGCAAGAAGCAGACTGAGGAAGCTGTCATCTCACACTTCCCCTGGGGGTCTCTAGGGGATATGGGCCTGGACAAGTGGGCCCTTGATTGGGAGGAAGAGGCTGTGGGTCAAGGGAGTTTGGTCCCAGTCATTAATCACACTCCTCTGTGCTACAGAAGAAAAGGCCCACTGGAGCCTCCACACATCCGAATGGGACCAATCACGTCCCCAAAGCCTCTTATTATAGTATGCTGGGTTTCACAGCTGACGGCAAAATCAACTCCTGTGCCAACTGCTGTCTTACCCTTGAGTACTGTGGAGGTACCACTGCATTTTTGATGTGTGTGTGTGTGTGTGTGTATGGGTGGGGACTTGTGTGGTGAGTTTATACTGAAAAAAGTACTTCACCTTATGAGGAATATGAGGAGAATTTATTTTAAGTACATAAAAATAATCAACATATTACTTTCTTGGTAATTAAAATGCAAAATGTTAGAGTAAAAATGATGGATATATTCTTCATAAAGTTCATAGAAAATTCTATTACTATATAATGGATTATTGCTGTAATACAAGACTGCCAAAATGTGATTGTAGTGGTGGTCTGTTTGTCAGGGGCAAGCATGCATTACAGACATGACTATAGTAATAATTATCCCCAATACTAAAGCCAGCAAAAAACTGGTACTCCTTTACATGTTAAGTGACATCTTCATAGAAGAAAAGCATGAATGGCAACGGCTCAACGGTCCTTTTTCAGCTCTGATGTCACGTACATCAAATTTAGTTCCACTCAAATCTTTCTCATTTAAAATATCCTCAAGAAAAAATACCAGCATCATCCTCTCTCTGCCATGCAATTTGCAGGAGCAGCCAAGAACACAGGAACAGGAACATGATGCGCAGTGAGAACAGGGTCATGTTCACAAAAGCATTCGGGAACAGTTCCCAGTGTGCAGTCACGTGATAAAATACAGCCATTAGCTACGGTACTGAAAGTAATGTAGATGACTAAAATTGGTCCAGATATATGTGTGTATTTGTACATATACATATATGCACATTTATTAGGCAGGTGGTGGCCTGGTGGTTAGAGAGTTGTCCCTGCAATCAGAAGGCTGTGGGTTCAAATCCCAGGGCTGCTAGTGGCACCAATGAGGTCCCCTTGAGCAAGGCACCATCCCCACACACTGCTCCCCGGGCGCTGCGTCGCTGGCTGACCACTGATTCACTTGGTGAATGGGTTAAATGCATAGAAAGAATTTCACACTGTTCACAGTGTGTGCTGTGCTGTGGTGTGTTCATGTGTGACTATAAGTGGCCACTTTACTTTACTTTACAGTAAAGGCCTAACCATTCATGGCTCAAAAACTTAATTCTTAATCTTTCTTGGTGACTGTTCCTTTAAAACTAATTCAGCTTGGATGGTTTTGTTCCAAACCTGTGAGGTTGTAGCAAAAATGTGAACCATTTGGGGGACCCTGAGGAACCCCTGATTTAGAACACATCATTTCAGGATGAACAATCATGGCTAAGCTACTGTAGGCTCAAAGGACAATGTGAATGGAAAATGTGTTCATGGTTATGACAACAAAATCAACTGATTTTTCTGTTCTCATTCCCACTGAAACTAAAAAACATAGTACATGAAACTATTTATCATATAAGCCCTTCGAAACTGATACACAGCCAAAACACCTACAGTGTTCCTTTATGCCGGAGTCTTGACTTGCACTCCTCACAGATATAAATAATCCTCTGCAAACTTAAACAGAACAAACTCTCTTCTGTTTTCTCCGAGGGGAACTGCTGCACATTTGTCTAGCCCGACTGATCACCGTGGGACCCCAGGTCACCACCTT
>JBBPCZ010134470.1:0-21878 GCA_037974445.1 Brycinus macrolepidotus | reverse complement strand
ATCACATTTGACAGTCAGTCCATAACTCATAAACTTGAGCTGTGTCTCAACAGCTGACGCACCAACTAACAAACGTAGTGAGCGCTGTGTAGGACACACTCGCTGTTTGAGGAGCAACGCCGTGTAACAAATCTTTACACTTTGCAAAACTGTTGAGCAGACTTGACATGGGACAAAGTAACACCAGCAAATGACCCTGCTAAACTGTTTTTATAATCCGTCTTTATTTATCGTCCCTCCACATTCATTCATTACTACTATGGCACTGAAACCATAGCAACACAGCTTGTAACGGACTAAAGTAATGGATTGTCGAATTTTAGGGTGGAACGCCAGCAAAAAACTCATGTAGCAACGGGTGGAACTGTTAAAACATTCCCCCAGTGAAAGGATAAAGTGGTAAAGAACATTTATACTGTGTGAAGGGTGTTTGAATCTTTAAAAGATACACACATCTCATTTACAATAATGGTCCTTCCTTTATGTCTTTATGTCTTAGGTTAGGAATGAATTATAAGTCAGCCCCTAATTTGGGAACCACTGTGTTAGGCAATATATTTGTGACCTTTTTTGCTTTGTGAAGAGAAGTAGCAGTTAATTAGATCAACATTCTGATGAGTCTTTAAAATGTTTTGTAAAATAACTGGATGTAACTGAAGCATGTGTACATTATGCTGTTTACTGTGTACAGTATTTAGTTTATTTACTGTGCACAGAGTTTAGACACACTCTTTATTTGTACTTCTTTATAGTGAAGTAAGAGTGAAGACAATAAAGCTATAAAAGAACACATGGAATTAATGCCATGACACCTTCACACACTCTCGTCATTCTCTCAAGCAGTTTCATGAAGAGCCTCTTTTTCCATCATTGCTGCATTGTAAGCACAACCGCATCCAAACTTTTGACTGTTATTGCGTTTGCCTTGTAACAGCTGTGTACTGAAATAGAACAGTGAATCCTTGCAAGAACTTACTGTACCATCTCTCCACATCCCTCTTTTATTTTCTCCTCTCCTCCGCACTTATGGTCATAAATGTTAAATGAGGATTGAGCACTGGACTGCTCTGATTATTCCAGCCTTTGTCGGCTCTTTAGCGCTTCTCCAGACAAACTGCTTCTCCAGACAAACTTCTGCATAATGTGAATCTGTTCAAACCAGATAGGGAGCAGGATTTTGCCTCAAGCAACATTCATGAGCCTCTGTATTGGAAACACTGTCTACTAGCGAGGGAAACCTCGAAATATGCACTTAAGTTTCACTTATCAATGCTGCTACTACTACTACTACTACTACTACTATTACTACTTCTACTATTAATAATAATAATAATAAGAAGAAGAAGAAGAAGAAGAAGAAGAATATAGTAAACTCGGCTTAAGGTGCATTACTAAAAAATGCTAAATAATCTTGATAATGCACTGTAAAAAAAATATCCTCTGTAAATTATTCAAAAGTAAGTAGCCTGGTTGCCTTCATTAAACTTTAAATAATAATGGGTGGGGTGTTGGCATTTTTAACTGCTCCAATAAGTAGGTTATGACTTTCTTTAAGCAGTGACATCCTTATCACAGGAAAAATATAACATAATATTGCTCAGTGTGGTTTTCTCATATTATATTATATTATATTATATTATATTATATTATATTATAGATGCTCAAATGGATTTCCAATGCTGTGGCCATGCATGAATCCATGACAGGTCACACAGAAAGTCAGCGCTTCAAAAGATGAGGTGCCCAAGAGCGATGAGCCAAGAGCCTGAGCTCTATTCCCATAGCATCTCACCAAACCATGTCTTGAACAGTGGAGGAAACCTTTGAATTATTACACACACCTAGCATACTTGGTTCTCAGTGTGTCCATGTACTAATGCTATGGAATTTCACACAAAATATCACTGCAGGTCCAGAAAGTATGAACTGATGAAATGCACTTCCTACTTTGTCAGGATTGACAGATTAATGCAACACAGTATTAACAAAATCCAAAGCAGCTGGAATTTTGAAGATATGCCAAAAATTGAAAACACAGAAATGGCAAGACAATTTGATATTTTGATGTATTTGATATTTTTGCATATAATCATTCACTATTGCTTATCTTATCCTGGATCATGGAGCCTATCCCAGTGATTACAGTATGAAAGGTGGAGAAACTCTCTGGAGAGGTTGCCAACCCATCACAGGACAAAAAAAAACAGATAAGCACAATTACACAAAGATGGAATCAGGAGCCGTTGGCAGAAACCCTTACAGACACAGACAATTAAACCCAGGACCTTATTGCTGTTAGGCAACAGCACTTACCACTGCATCATCGTGACCCCCATTGCATAGTTATTACTGTATATTTTGTAATTTACAATGATTACAAAATGCAGTTTATACCTTTCACCCTCAATACAGACAGGAAGCATTGATTCTAAAATATTATCATACATCTCTGTGTGCTCTGAAGAAGTAAGTTGTTAGCCCTGCATGTCTCTTTCTGTGCTTTAACAGTGGGCTTTAACAGCCTTTTGGAATTCGGCCCAGAGCTGTCAGTAAAACTGAAAGTGTTCATCTGAAGGTTGGTGTCAGCTAGTCTGCACGCACACACATACACACACACACACACACACACACACAGCTGGACGCTGTTCCTGCTGCAGAGGCTGCCCGTGGTACTTTACGTAAACAGTATTGATTTTTTCATCAGGTGTTTAATGCACAATGACATGACCCACTTTAATGAAAGTGAATGTGTCCTCTACTGCAAGGAGACAAATCACTTCCACTAAAAAGCCAGCCCCAATATAGCTATAGCACGGCCCACTGTAGCCAAAGCACCACCTACTTCCATAGAAGCCTCACCCATTTTCAGTAATGCCTCAACCTCCTCCACTAAAGCACCAGTCACACGCCTTGGGTTGACAATACATCAGCGATAGTTGTTCCGTTTGGCTGCTCTCTATTGTGCCTCATTTGAAAAGAAGTTCAAAAATATGTAGTAACAACACTACCTATCTCTTCACTGAAAATGGGAAGGGCTAAACTGGCATAAGCTAAATGGGTGGTCATATGTAAATACATTCATGCATAGGTATAAACTACACTTTTTAAAATACAATGTAATTATAATAAATTTAGTAATTTTTGAAAAATGAGTGTGTTTTAAATCTTTTATACAATAGCTTGCTGCTAATGCTTTCTAAAATGTCCATAAAACCACATAGTACACATCTTCCTCAACACTATGCAGTATGCTGACAATAAGTACAGATTCTGCTGTGGATACTGACAGAGGGGAACCCCCAGGGCCTTCAAGAACTTCAGTGAAGGCCAACCTGTTTAAATGTCTGTAATTTTTATTCATTTTTATTCAGTGTAATCATGTTTGTACTGAAATTGCAAGTATTGTAGAATCATTTATATTATTATTTGGACTGGATTAAATTCTTAAAACTCATCACTGCCCCCGGGACTTTGTAAAACAAAGCTTTGCCCATAACCAAGCATGGTAAATTCAAACGGCTGCTTTTGGAACTTAGTTCTCATATGGACTGGATGGACTGGAGAGTAAATGGTACAACTAACAATGTTTATATAGTTCATTATCCTTTTTTTTAATCAAATATACGTTTTAATAACACTTGTGTTATGTATAAAACATAATTACTATTATGTATTATTTTTCTTTTCACAACAGTAACATAGTAGTGGTAAGGGCACTTGGGCGGGAAAAAAATATTAAAATGACAGAGTAAAAATGAAATATATGATAAAAAATAATAATAAAAATAATTAAGAAATAACAATGAAACAACATACTCCCAGAGCCCACTGTGGCTCACAAACTGTAACAATTATGAAACTGTCCTGTGCTGGGATGAGTGTGTCAGGCATCAATACGTTATATGGACTCTCAGTCTCTAACTGAGATACAATGTCAGGGTTTCTGTTTAAGTACCCAATGAATGTTTCACTCGGGTTAAATTACGCTCCTCAGTCCTGCAGAATGTCCAAGCTAAATCATCTAGAGCTGTAAATTCTCTCTTAATGCTGCAGGAAAGCCATTCTGGAGGTGTCTGGAGGTTGGGGGTGTATGTGAGAGTGGGCATTTATCAGGGTGATTACAAGATGCCACTTAAGCTGTGTGAGGGTGGAAGTTGTATGATAAGGCTATATGATGGGTTTTGGAGCGTGTGTGGAGGAGGAGAGTGTTGTGGAACATTGTCAGGGCAATAATATCAGGACAGGGGTCCACTGTAACTGGTCTGTGGGTGCAGCAAGCTTCGGCATGTTAAGTTGAAGATTACCTCCATAAGCATGTGTCAGATTTGCCTCCTTCCACCTTTGAGAATCACATTTGTTGCAATATTTGTTGCAATATTTGTTAAAAAAAAAAAAAAGAAAAAAGGATGGCCTCTGTATCTGTGTAAGCTCTAAAGGCCTTTGTAAATGTCACTCACAGAAGTCATTCTTCTGCATTTGTTTACAGCTGGCACACAGAAGCTCAGAAACAGATGCTGCAGGCAAATACACTTGGGTAGTGAATTAAATGCCTTTTTACTACAATAGCAGGTGGATGACCATACATATGGTGCAGAGCTCCCAGAGACTGGGAGGGCTTGAAACTGGCTATTTTAAAACAGCGTATTGCATTCATGAAATGTAGTCTGTGAAATGCAGCACTTCATGAAATATCATCCAGTAACAAATGAGGGCTTGACACATCCGTTGAGCCACTTGGGATGCAAGCTTTTTCTTTTCCGCCTATGATAATCAGCATAAAGGCAAAATGGCCTGGGATTTTTCATGACTATTTATAAAGGAGTATAATGCTGTGAGCTTGGTATGAATGTTGACTACATTTTTGTACATGGCTCTGCATTTTTAAGAAAAGTTTTTCTCTCATATGTCTCATACTGTAGAGCACTTTAATGTGCTGCTGTTTGAAACTCAGATAATTTGTTACACGACATCATACATTAAAGAGTGGATACTGTCGATTTTATGTTTGCTTTGTTTTTAAACTTGTAGATGGAATTTAAGTAATGTTTTCAAAATAGACAGGGAAGAACACACCGAGGTTACAATATGAAAGGAAAGCACATTCCAAAATGGCAACCTATACCATTTTCATATTCCTGTTATCTCATATTCCTGTTTTGCAGAAATTTGTACTGAATGTCAGGTTCCAAAAGATCTTCTTTGTAGAGTACCTCCCGGAATCACAGGGAGAACATGTAAACAGCTGGTGGCCTGGCGGTTAGGGAGTTGCTCCTGTGATCAGAAGGTTGTGGGTTCAAATCCCTGGACTGCTAGGGGCACCACTGAGGTACCCTTGAGCAAGATACCATCCCCACACACTGGCTGCCCACTGCTTCACTTGGTGAATGGGTTAAATGCAGAGAAAGAAGTTCACACTGTTCACACTGTGTGCTGTGCTGTGTTGGAAATAAAAAACAAAACACTTTGCACTAAACACCATTCAGAAAGGACCCTGGTCACCCCGACCAGGAATCAAAACTAGAACCTTCTTGGTGGCAGGCAACAGCACTAACCACCGCAACACCTTGCCACGATTTATCACATGAACTGGTCCAATTATTTTAAAGGTTATAAAACATTACACACTTTATTTTCCATTATCTGAGCTGCTTATCCTAATCTGGGTCGTGGGCTTGTGGTAGTGGTATTTGTGGGGGTGTTATTTCCTGGTGGAGGGGTGTGTCAGGAGGGTGGGGTGGGGTGGGGTGGGCTGGGGGTCTGCTGAAGCCTATCCCAGTGGTCATAGGACAATAGGTGGAGAAACATCCTGGACAGGTCACCAGTCTATTGCAGTGTTAAAATATGTTGATCATTATAATTCAAATGAACTTTGATTAACTTTTGCGGTCACTTTGATGACCCTTAATGTCCAGGATCAGAAGCTTGACCTGCATGTCCTGTGAAAAGATATTTCTAGGCTGCTGTGTCTTTTTTCTCATTATTTTTATAGCGATAAGGATGGTAACTCACTTTTTCATAGCCACAGTAATTAGACAAGGTAGACAGCAGGGACATTTTAGCGGAAGGACTTCCTTTAGCTGAAGTATCTCGCTGTCAGGTTTGCTTTATCATCCTAAACTTCTTTAGATATCAGAAACACCAATTTGCTGCTAATATTCATTAAATGCTGCTACTCCAAGAAGCACTTTCGGGAGTTAAAACTTGTTTATTTAGACGGTGTTTCATCTCACAGACTTTAGAAGCAGTGACAATATTACTTCTGTCATTGCCATTGCTTTAAAAATTCAATAACTGTAAAAACTAGGAAAATAAAGGGATTTTTTTGCTCCATTTTCCACGACCGTTTGAGTCAGTGTGACATCCATCATTGTTAATGTCAATGTGAGCAGATTCAGAGGCCTAAAGCCTCCTACTACTGCTACTATTAAATGTGTGTGCATGCAAGAGGGAGAGAGAAAATGTGAGAAAGGGCGCCAAACTATTATATAGAAAACACTCATTACAAAACAACCCTGAGCCAAACCTCAGTCCAGAGTCACACATGAAAAATCAGCCCAAAACCCAATGTTTTGCCAGGCTCAGGTTGGGTAGCAGATGTCTTATTAGAGCTAGGTATGCTGGATCTCTGCAAGGTGGGCACCCCTGATATACAGTATGTAACACAAATGAGAGATGTATGACTCACATCCTGACAAGGTATGAAAAATTTGCGTTGTTTTGACTCGCTGGTAATCAGGTCAGTTTGCCCATGTGACATTTTGACACATATTACTCCAAAGCTTTGGTGTGAAACTGGAAATCAGAAGGAGAGTGTAGAACAGCTTATTTTTTTAATTTTTTTACCTGTTTTCATTTTATCCCCTATGAGGCATATGTTCATAAATGGATTTGCGTGATCAAACACTCTCCTAATGTGTGTGGACGCAAATTCCAGCAGGAAGTACAGGAAGTGAAGAGGGCTTTCTCAGGCTTTCAACTTCAACAACACAGAGCTTAATGTCTGCCTTATTAAGCCCATTTTCAGAGAATTCATGCTTGATTTTCACTGTTAATCGTGTATTCCTACAGCCGTACCGTTACATGAAGTGCTAATCCATTATTCGTGATTAAATTCTATAAATGACTTCAAAAAATATGTGGGACAGGCACTGAGTGGTGTGTTGTGGTTTGTGTCTCTGTAGACTAAAAGCTGAATGTAGATCAAGCAGGTGTCTTGCTTTTAGACTCAAATCTAACTGCACCACAATAACAATGAGTGTGCATTATAAGGGTATGTCATCAAGGTTCCAGATTCTTTATTGCCAGACAGCATCAAAGGTGGGGCCCTTTCAGGGGTCAAATAAGCATCTTCATTCAGGCTGCTCCGTAACTGATCATCGTTGAAGTTGATGAGAAAAAATGACTGATGGAAAAAAAATGGTACAAGATGACTGGAGCATAAACATTGAGGTGCTTGGGTGAGAGCTTCCCTGGCCCTGGCCCTGCCCCTGGCTCCCCCCTGGCGTAAGTCAACTTTCAACAATCCAGTGCCACAATGAAGTGCAAAGACAAAACAGTATGTGCAAAATGACAAAAGAGGAGAGGAAGTGCAACATGACAGTGAGGGGAGACATGTGAGTCTTTATTGTCTTATAGGAAAAAAAAAGTTCCATCTCATTTGTGAGTAGCCAATAGTCTATTTGCATCTACATTAAGAACTATCTGGTTCGCCAACATATTTAACCTCTTTTTATCCAAAAACAATATTCTTAGTGCAGTGATTCTCAACTTTGGTTTGTGGGATGTCAAAATATGACAAAGTTTCATATTTTTGAAAATGACTTATCCATAAAATCAACCACACTGGCAATATCAATATAAGCAAAAACAAAGAGTGTTTCTTTAAGTGAAGTCTACAGAGTTATACAAACTTCTCAACACATATATCACCCAAGACACAGTAAACTGCTTGAGTTGAGTGCTGAAGTACCAGTGATGCAAACTGAAATCATGACCTGCATCATACATTGATTAAAATAAAACATTCACAAACCTTATATGTACACTTTGTAATTTAAAGGTACAGGCTGCAGGACATCTGTTTCTATGTATCTTTTATTAGCTCCCTTTACCCTATTCATCAATCATTAGGACCCCTGCAGGAACAACAGAGAACAGGTAGTATTTCGGCAGTGGATCATTCTCAGCACAGCAGATTGGCATGGTAGTGGTACATTAGTGTGTGTGCTGCACAAACGTAGACCTTGCCTAAGATCTTAATCTTACTTTCATCTATAGAGGCTTGGACTCCTGCAGTTTTCTTCTTGAAGGCTTTAGCTTTTCTTGCCTTGACAAGCATCAGATAGTCCAGAACTCTGCTGCTTATCTTCTCACTGATAACTGTAAAATACTGTGTCCACATCAAAATTCTTCTGCTAAAGTTCAAAGCTTTTAGCATCATTGAGCCTTCTTATCTGTCTGATCTTCTTCCCTATAAACCCAGCTGACCCTGTAAATGGTCCTCAGCGGGTCTACTAATCATTCTTTTATCTAACCTCCACGGCCTCAGTGACCAAGAATTTTCTGCATTTGCTCCTCAGCTCTGAAACTGTCTACACCCTCAAGTCCGACAGTTCATTTTCAGATCAAATCTGAAAACCCATTTCTCATTTCCTTAGCTTACAGTGAGTGATGTCTGGTCATAAATAGAAATGTGCTGATCATGGCACTCAGTACCAGTATCAGTCGGATATGGGCCCAAATCACTCGATCAGATATTGGAAAAAGCCTGAACTATCATGTAAATGCATGATAGTTTTTGAGCAACTTTGAGTAACATGCCATAAGGAGAGATGTGTCAAGATAAATGTAACACAGATGAGCAGCAAGGCTTTGTTTCAAACGGCTCGCTGTTCCTTACAGGCTCCTGCACCCAAATAAAGTATAATATGTCTAACAAAGAGCCACTGTCAATTCAAACATGTACTCAGAACTCAATAATGGAGAAATTGTGCAGTATATGTGCACTCGAATTTACATAGTGCACTATAGAGGAAGCAGGGAGCCATTTCGGATTAAACGTTTTAGTTGTTGAAGAGAAGGAAAAAGACAGTATCAGACTGGTATCGGTATCGGCAGATACTTAAGGTTGCAGGATCAGTATCGGTATCGGTATCAGACATGAAAAAAGTGGTATTGTGCCACCCCTAGTCATAATATTGGATATTGGTGGGCTAACCTATCCTTAACTAATAGCTAATAATACCTAATAATACCTATGCTAGCGCTACTGACGCAGACTGCAGGAAGGAGGATCTGGACATTGTGGGCTTAAAAAAAAACCCAAATCTAGAGGGTATAATGTGTGCCCCTGCTGTGCCCCTGTTTCTTGACTATGTTGTTGTGTACCTTTGCCATGTGTCTGCCTTCCATGTGAGTTTGTTATTGTTTTGGTCTCCGCCTGTGACTTGTCGTTGTCTCCTCTAAATATAAATATATATATATATATACCCCTGTGTTTCAGTCTGTGTTTGTGAATGCTTCGTTTACTTTTTTGTTCCTTGCTTATGTCTTTGTTTAAACCCTTGGCTTATCTTGTGTTTTGTATTTACCCTTGGACCCACTGTTAGCGTTAGTGTTTTGTTTCTTGTTTGTTCATTAAACCTTACACCTTACACCTACATCCAGTCATCGATTACAGAGGGCATTTAACTGCATCTAATACGTCAGTACATCTGTTCATTTATAGGCTTTGTGAATCTACAGCTTGGGCTACTATTACATATCCTACAACCTGCTGGTGGTGGTGTTATCTGTTGGTCTGCAGAAATCGACTTCTTAACTTTATAACAGCAGATAAAACCATGTGGATGCCAAAGACTAATCTTCATTTTGATGTCTTTTTTGTCTTTGAAAGGAGGGAGGACTTAGCCCTAGTAGCCCCTTTATACCAGCTGCTCCTGCTTACAACCCAACTTTGAATGAATCCCACTGTCTATAATGTCTTTAATATGTCCTCTTTTTTGTCTACTTCTGTACACAGTAATGTCTGTTTTCTGGTGTTTTGTGCTTTATAATTATATAGTCTTTGGGTACAAGGTGTAATACTACTACTAATACTGCACGTCCTCCTCTTCCTCCTCCTCCTCCTCCTCCTACTACTACTACTACTCATCATCATTATCATCATCATCATCATAATGATTATTATTGTTATTATTATTATTATGTATATACAAGTATACCCTGTAGTAGACAGTAGATCATACATTACTCATTACAGTACTAATAATATGAGAATGTCTCTCATGGGCACACTGTTGTTATAGTGGTCTGTACCGGGGCAGCTGGTGGCCTGTTGGTTAGGGAGCCCCTGTGATCGGAAGGTTGTGGGTTTGAATCCCAGGACTGCCGGCGGCACCACTGAAGTTCCCTTGAAGAAGGTGCCGTCCCCACACACTGCTCCCTGGCCACCCCGCTGGGGGCAGCCCACTGCTTCACTTAGAGAATGGGTAAAGAATTTCACGCTGTTCCCACTGTTAGCCGTATCATGCTGTGCTGTGGTGTGTTCATGTGTGACAAAAGGACACTTTACACTTACCAGCTCTAACACACACTCAGGACTGTACTTAAAGAGTTATACTCAAATCATCCAGGACAATGAGACAGTGTGCTATAAAAACCACCCACAAATCCAAGAGTGAATACCAAAAACATCAATTATGCGGCACTCCCTCAAATTTTCAAAATGTTGCTACTACAGTGTATGCAGCAATATTACAGCCATGTAAAGTAATGCTGGAACATGCATTTTGCTGTCCTCTCTCAGTATCTTACACTCAGTTTTATAGGACTGTCCTGGATTTCATTCAGGTCCTTTTCTGTTCTTCAACTGTTTTTTTCAACTTTTACTGCACGTGGCAACAGAGCTTACCTCTGTAAAACTATGTCAGTGGAGCACAAAAATACATTTTGAGTGAAAGTTTGATAAATACATGCAATATAGCATTGACTACACCGTGGGTAGCAGGACTATAGGGTAGAGTGGAACGCTGAAAGTAGAATGAAAGCATAAAAGATAGATGGAGACACAGTTGCTGTTAAAAATACATAAGCTAACACACACACACACACACTACACTTTTAAAGGGCTGTAAATAGGAAATGACTTAATATGAATGGATGCACCTGGATGGGCTGAAAAAAACATTGTGAGGTAGCTTGGTCCATTCTCTCTCTCTCTCTCTTTCCGCCTCTCTCTCTCTCTCTCTCTCTCTCTCCCTCTGTCTCTCGCTTTCCGACTCTCTTCTCTCTCTCTCTCTCTTACTCTCTTGTCTTTTTTTAATAGCCTGTTTCTTTTTTGAGTGATGGCAGCTCCACCATTTGATGGGAAAAGCTCTAATACCAGCTGAACTTTTCCAGGCTGAATCGTTCCACTTTTTAGAGCAAAGTGTCGACCTCATCACTGAAAGGTTACTGTGGGTTTACTGTCTGCACTTAAAGCACTAAAACTTTTTTGTATATAAAGTCAGCTAAACTCTTGCTGGCAGTGATCTCATACAGTAAAGCACAACTGCTGATGGGTTTAGTTTTGGCTCTAAAAATAAAGAAACGTTTGAATGTTGTTGCTGTGGGACCAAGGTGTTTTACTTCATAGGAGGGAAGAAAGGGAAGTGGACAGACAGACAGAAAGAAAGAAAAAAGGAAAGACGTCATTTTATGTAAGGGTGTAATAGTATTGTTTTGATTTTGCTTCCAGCAGAAATCAAATTTCAACCTTTATACACACTGACAAACTCACCCAACTACAAAGACTATGAAGAATAGAATAGAATAGAATAGAATAGAATAGAATAGAATAGAATAGAATAGAATTGTATGGCCCACTTAAGCTGAAAAGCATAAACCATTCTCAATTAAAAAAAAAAAATACAAACTTCTACTTTCGGCTGCTCCTGATTTGGGTCGCCACAGTAGATCAACTGTCTCCATCTCCTTCTGTCCTCTGCATCTTCCTCTCTCACACCAACTGCCTGCATGTCCTCCATCACCACATCCACGAACCTCCTACTAGGCCTTCCTCTTCTAATTTTCCCTGGTTGCTCCATCCTCAGCATCCTTCTCCCAACATAGTCAGATGTCCAAACCAACACAATCTCGCCTCTCTGACTTGAGCTGTCCTTCCAATAAACTCATTCCTGATCCTGTCCATCCTCATCTCTCCCAGTGCAAATCTCAATATTTTCAACTCTGCCACCTCCAGCTCTGCTTCCTGTCTTTTTGTCAGTGCCACTGTCTCCAAACCATGCAACCAAACAACACGGCTGGTCTCTTTCCTTGTACTTAAAAAATCCATACATGAAACCTTTATTACATTATGAACATTAGAAAGGACTCTCATAACTGAGCACTGGTGTAACCGAGCATTGGCCCTAACATCTGAAGTCTGATTGAGTGTGTGTTATCAGACGTAAAAGAACAACCTTTTTTGCACCATGACTGGTTTCATGTAAAACAATATTTTCACAGACTGGTATAGATACAACTAAAAACAAAGTGCGTATAAATACGAAGGAGCTCCCCAAAGACATTTGTGTTTTACTCATTTTTGCTAGCTTGTGGGCTAAATTTTTTGATGTATCACATGACCAAGACAAGCGTTTTTTTGTTTGTTTTTTTTTTTCAAAATAAAAGATCTTTCAGATTCTGATCATCAATAAAATATTTTTTATTCTGTCTTTCTGTGCGGCCCGGTACCAAATGACTCACGGACCGGTACCGGTCTGCGGCCCGGTGGTTGGGGACCTCTAAACTAGGACACTGAACTGTCCAGCATTAGTAAGTCAAGGCAGGAGGACTTGTTCGATCTTAAAGACCTTTCTCCCCTTTCCTAAACACTCTGATATGACACAGCAAAATATATGTTATTTCCCTGTGATGGGAATTCTGGCTCTTTCTACTGATCCAGATCATTTGACTCAGCTTACCAAGAAGAGCTGCTTCTTTCAGCTCCCAAACCACTCTTCATTTGACCATTTCTGCAAGTTATACTTCAACCATATTCAGCACCGTTTTGATCAATGATTAGTCTGTGTGCACATATATCACCTCAATTATTCAATGTAATTATACCAAACCATATCATTTCCACAATACCACAATGTTACATTATGTCTGGTATCAAAAGATCAAATGTAAAAATATCAAGCACTATTTCACATGTATGAAACGTTTCATTTATGCTGAACATTGTAATGTTTCACCACAAACACTAAACAGACACAGGGCACAGAAACACTAAACAGTGATGGGGCCCATGTGCATAAATGTCCCAATTCTAATGCTACCGTGATGTTCAAATAAAATAAAATAATAAAATAAATGATAGAATATCCAAAAAATAAATTACTTAGAATTAAGCATGCTTGTTCCCAGCTGAATGTGGGAACACGCTACCTCTTCCTTTACAGCAGCAGCTTTTTAAAGGTTTGATCATGAGAATTTAGTCGAATAACATAAATAACAAATAATTTAAATAAATTAAAAAATGAATAAATCATTTTTAGTATCATGCCATTACCGGATGGCATGATACTTTGTCTGACTCATCCAGTGACGGCACACACTTCATTAACACAACATTCAGTCACAGTCAGTAAACTGAGTTCCTGCCCACTGCTGAGAGGTTCATTCTAACAGTCTGCCTTGTATTAAGTTTTTAAAAAAAAATTATTCCATCATTCACTTAAAAGAGTGGGCTCATTTGAGACTGACACATTACTATTGCATTCACTACTGATCCACTATAATTACATGCCACCATAAAGTAAAATAAAAAAATGATAAAAATGATAAAAATCATTCAAGCAAAGCAATAAATAACAATCCGCACATTCACATATCTACACACATATCTTCCTCATTACCCACTCATTCCCTGAGCATTCACTTTTTCATCCTTAAATATAATTAGCAGGGCATTTAGGGCATTCTTTCATTTTTAATCAAGACAAAAAAGCAAATGTGCTATATTTAATCCTCTAATAAGCCCCAGCAGAGCAACTAACTATGCAGTGTACAAGGACTGCAGGACTTGAGACGGAAAACTAGAGTTTCAGTCTTCAGTATTATGGGGCCCTCTATTGGATTCAAAATTCCAGACTGCAGACACAAACACAAATAATTGAGTCCGAGTGCAGACTTTTATTGCTATTCCTTTAAGCTACAATAAAAGTGTACATTAATAAGCTAAACATTAGGCCTATATAAACATATGCATCCACAGTTAACTGATTATTAGGGAAATCTTGGGTCCGGACATTTAATCTATGTTACTTTGACATGTACCACCTACCTAAACACTGTTGAAGACCAAGTACACTCCTTTATGGCAACGGTATTCCCTAATGGATTTCCTAATGCATTTATGTGATACCTTCAACTTATTAGATAATATCTAACAAAATATGTGCCCTAAATACTTTAAAAAATAAAAAATAAAAAAAACACGCATTTCATATTAGGACTACATTTCCCATCTCGCTTTGGACTACAAAAACGCAGTGACGTAACGACGCTGTAACGTAGTAACGCAGCTGTGTACGTGTTCCGATGAGACAGGAAGTTGGAGGAGCAGAGTTGAGGCTCTAGACGTGGAAGAAAGGACGAATTTGTCCATTGCGTGTGGAAATACTGCTGGATAGCAGGTACGTATAACTTTTGAGTTTATAAAAGGTGTAAAATTGGAGTGGATAACGGAGTCCTTCATAAAATTTGCGTTGGGAAGGTTTAAAACGGTAAACAGCGAGGCCTCAGAAACACTGAGACTCCACAAAGTGTTGTTTATATCAGGTGTTTATACCTTCATTACCTTCAAACGAGGGGTCCTCCTTCAAACCCAGAGTATTTACAGGCGTCCTGTCTTATCATTGCTCTTCCATTACTTCTGTAAATACCCCTCTATTTATTATACTGCACATTCTCTGTCCTGCTGCTGCTGTATTTGCACAATCACATTTGTTGCTGTCTACCTCTGTTAGAATACAGTATGTCATAATACTGTATTCATTCAGACTTATACTGTAGATTTTGTCGTCTGTGTAGAAGGAGATTTTTTAATTCCCTCATAATAATTAGTACACTACCATGGCCGGCAGGAGACTGAGTTCGGGGGTTGTCCACCCAGAGTGGGGCCTCCCCGAGTAAGGGGAGCCCCAAATTATAGCCAGATGTGAGTGAATGAGCTATAACGAAAACATGGATATGACATTTGCATAAGGGGTGGTTGCAGGAGAGTTGAGTATAAAACCTGTATACGAGTGTGCCCGGACGCTCCTCTACGGAGGTCGCCCGGCGAGGATGGACCTGTTCCAATAAACGCCGTAATTCTGAACTCAGAAGCCTTCTCACTTTTCTCTGAACTCCAAAATTCCCCTCTACATTTGCAGTAAATGTTGTCTTGTCCTGTTATTTTGTTGCTCTTGTGTTTTTTATTGAGTACTGTTAGTACTGTATTGACCTATGATTAGTATGTGTGCACATATATCACCTAAATTATTCAGTGTAATTATACTAAACCTTATAATTTCTGTAATACCATAATGTTACATCGTGTCTGGTAATAAAAGATTAAATGTAAAAACTTCAAACACTATTACACATGTATGAAATGTTTTATTTATACTGAACGTTGTAGTTTCACTACAAACACTAAACAGACGCAGTGCATGTGGCCCATGTGCGTAAATGTCCCAGTTCTAACGCTACCGTGATGTTCACCTAAAATAAAATAATAGAATAAATAATAGAATGTCCAATAGACAAATCACTCAGAATGAAACATGCTTGTTCCCAGCTGAATGTGGGAACAAGAACTTTAACAAAAGTAGCAGGTAGAGATGTCTTAAAATCAGCAAATGAAACCAAAATAAACTGCATAGAGAGATGGCAGTAAAAGTTAAGTGGAAAATGTGTTTTTGTCTTTGATCAATCCATAACAGTCAAATAACACAAGTAACAAATAATAAAAATAAATTTTAAAAAATCAATAAATTAGCCCTGTTTTTAACCTGATGGTATGATCCTTGACTGACTCATCAAGTGACTGGTCACATGGCACACACTTCCTTAACACAACATTAACATCTGTCATAATACTGTATTCATTCAGACTAGTACTGTAGATATTGTCGATTGTACTAAACGTTGTCTTGTCCTGTTGTTTTGTTGCTCTTGTGTTTTTCTTGTGCTCTCTTGTCCTGTCTGCACTTGTGGTCTTGTGGTGCTCTGTTCTGTTCTTGGGTTGCACCATGGACCCGGAGAAACATTGTTTCGTTTCACTGTGTGTTGTGTGTATATGGTTGAAATGACAATAAAACCTATTTGACTTGACTCATTCACTTAATAGATTCTCGGTTTAAATTTTCACTCCTGATAACATTTTTGCAGTGTTTATCTTTATTTCCTCTGCTTACTTTCCATATAGATCGTGAAATGTGTGTTACAGTAAATAGTTGGGTTAAATTTATTCACCTTTACCAAAGGGACAAATCAGTGGTCATCAGTTTCAATCCTGGTAGGATGGAATCCAAGACAAGTGCTGTTTAGCTCTAACACACCAACTAAACCTGCTTATTCGCTGCATGTTTGAATACGGTGTTTTTAAGCAGGAAAATCAAAATTAACTGTGCTGAAATTTTACCCTCCAGGACCAGAACTAATGACCCTTGGATAGCGTAAACATTTTAGATTCATTCCTGCACAAACACATCAGCTGAACTGTCACTTATTAGTTGAATCAGGCGAGCATGAACAGTTTAATGACTTAGGACTGCAGTACTGCAGAATTGTCCGCTTTGCATGATCTTTTACTGCAGAGGGTTTGTCTCGACACTAAATAACATTACATTACATTCATTTGGCAGACACTTATCCAAAGCGACTTACAATTTGAGGAAACACTCAAGTTTCAGGACAACGTGAGTCCATAGAATGAGGTCAGTCAGGAGAAGAAAGGGGGAAAGAAAGAATGAAGCCGATCAAGTCCTGTAAAAATGAGCTCAAAATACCACACACTCACACTGTGTCATGTTGTTAGCTTTGTGTTTCTCCCTGTGGGGTAATGGAGTGTGGTCAGAGACTTACTAGTCATGAATGAGGGGCTACAACAGATGGGCTACATTCTATAAGTGCACACCTATACAGTGGACCTGTACAGTGGATGAATGGTGCGTGTACATATGAATTGTTGTATTTCTTTAGCTTGCAAGCCTCCTTGGATTAACCCACTTTGTCTTGTTCTGCAGCAGTATGTTGCCCACCACCACATACTCCCCCCAGAGAGAGGGCAATGGCAGCCTGAACTCACGGGATGCAGCGCGGCACACAGCTGGCGCAAAACGCTACAAATACCTACGTAGACTCCTGCACTTCAAACAGATGGACTTTGAGTTTGCCATGTGGCAGATGCTTTACCTGTTCACGTCGCCGCAGAGGGTTTACCGCAACTTCCACTACCGGAAACAGACCAAAGACCAGTGGGCCCGAGACGACCCTGCTTTTCTAGTGCTGCTCAGCATCTGGCTCTGTGGTCAGTACAGGGTGGGAACACAGGGATTGTATTTAATAGGGATGAGCGTGGTTATTTAAATATACAGATCTACAATTTTTACCGAAACAAAAAAGAAAGAAATGGTTTATTTTCCATTTTTCTGAATTTCAGTAAATGTAAATTATTTATATCTAAACAAAGTCATTCAGAGTGATTTGATTTAAAATGCTGCACTGCAGAGTCCGTGTCCACAGCAGTGGTGATGGGCAACAGACATCCAAATTGTTTAATGACTCACATTATTCACTGGATGATGCCTGAGACATTGTTTTACTATAATTGGTTTGATATGGTTTTGGCCTAAAACGTATTTTTAAAATCCATTCATGGTAGAGAGGTACATGCAGGGTGTCTAATGCAGCTGTAGGTCAGCTGGTAGTGTGCTAAATAATGCACATTCAAAACAAAGTTATACCACTAAATCATTAAAGGGTTGATCAGATACGAATCACCCGTCATGCAACCTGTAAAATAAACAAATAGTAAACCTTCAGTGTTCTTAATGATAACAATATAAAATATTATCTTATCGGGATACTGGAATGTTTTTGTTTAATTATATGGATATTCAAGTAGCAAAATGTCCATCCCTAGTTCCTAACAAACCTGAATAAAATGAAATCCCTATGAGCTGTAAAAACACAGGTGAACTCGGACAACAGGCAACATGCAACACATTGCCCTGCTTTTGTTTTGAGTGAATGAGATTGAGTGTGCTGTTTTGTTTTTCTCTGCAGTGTCCACAGTGGGCTTTGGCCTGGTTCTGGATATGGGCTTTGTAGAAACGCTGAAGCTGTTACTGTGGGTGGTGTTCATCGACTGCATCGGAGTGGGGCTGCTCATTTCCACTCTCATGTGGTGAGGCCAAAAGCATAATACCTCAGATATCTTCTTGAAATACAACAAGGCACAATGATTTATTTTTTCATGCTTCATTGTATCTATTTTGGTGTGTGTGTATGTGTGTTTTCTAGGATCATCACTAATAAATACCTCATGAAGCATCGCAGTAAAGATTATGATGTGGAGTGGGGCTATGCTTTTGATGTACATTTGAATGCTTTCTACCCTCTGTTGGTCATCCTACATTTTCTACAGCTGTTTTTCATCAACCGTGAGTAGCCCTTTTATAATCTGAATACACATACATGGTCATTCTGTTCACTGGTGTATGTGACTGACTGATTATTTTTGTTTGAACAGACATTGTGGTCATAAATTCAGAATGGTTCCTGGGATATTTTGTGGGAAATACACTGTGGCTTATTGCCATCGGCTATTACATATACATCACATTCCTTGGCTATAGTGGTAAGTTTGTGTTACTGTTCTTTTATTGTATTGTAATGCTTTTCCTAACTGCAATTCTTTGTTTTATTTAATGTTATTGTTATTTTTGTCGTTGCTGTTCATTTTGTCTCAAATTTGAGTAACTGAAATAACCACGTAGAAGTAGCATCTTTTTTTACAGTTTAGTAATCTGAACTGTAAACAGTAGTAGCACTGGAAGTAATGTAATATTTACAACAGTAATAGTGTCGTGTGTGTTCTAAAGTAATACGAGAGGTTCAATAAAAAAGAAAAAATGATTTCAGTGTTCATGTTTTAACAATACCATGAAAATACTGAAAAACATGATGGGAATTATTCAAGCCATTCCATGCATTTTGTTGACATAGTATTCTGTATTTACTTAAATGCGTATCCAGAGATGATTAAACACCGTTTTATTTTAAAATATATATACTAATCCAAACTCTCTCCATTTTTATTTTTCTAGCCCTGCCCTTCCTAAAGAACACAGTCATTCTCCTCTACCCTTTTGCTCTGCTTGGGCTTCTCTATATCCTCTCCATCACCTTGGGCTGGAACTTCACCAGAGGCCTTTGCTGGTTCTATAAGTATAGAGTACAGTAGGGGGTGCCACACGACACCTGTTTGAATGGACTTTTTCCGTCTCAGTCTGGATTCTGCAGCTCTCAGAGACTTTGACAAGACTGCTGTTGTTTCTTGGACTTTGAAAGAGCTTTTGTATACTTTGTAAATAACAGTTGGGTTGTAGATAAAAGACAAAGAACGTGGGAAATGTTTATAAAGTATTGTTATTTGGCTTTTTTTAATTTGATATTGTTTAACTTTTCTGATATTGAACAGAAATGGCAAAAAGCCAGGCCTTTTGGGTTGAATGAACCGTAAGTACGTCATGAAGGATTTCCTTTGGGTGCATATCGTGATTCTATCAGAACAAATTCAATAAACAGGTTTTTACTGTACCAGTGAGCACACTTGTCTTATTAGGATTTTTTTTTGTTTGCTGACCACAAAAAAAAACAAACTATTACAAGTTCCACCATCCCACCACCTTTTTCATGATGGTCCTGCATGTTGTTTTTAGAACACAGTTGCAGGGTGCAAAGCTATTTGTTTATTATAGTAAAGAGAACCATAGTAATATAATTGCAGTGTAACATTGTATCGGTTGTCAGTGGTATCAGGGCGACAGTTTTACACAAACGGGTTTTTGTGCAATATAGTTGTTAGAACACTAAATTTGATCCAGATGCAGATTAAGTCATAAAGTCTTCTGACTACCGGGAATTCCTCATGCAGTTAATGCCATTTGATTACTATTAAACAAAGAATCCTGGGATTTTTAGATCTACTGACTGTTTCCAGATGCATACGTATGCGTAAGTATCCAGATGATTTTTGTTTACTCAAACTTGGAAAGGACATAAAAACATTTAAAGTGAACATGCATAATCTATACAGCTGGAAAATAATAAATTAGTAAAGCACAGCACAGTGTGAACTATGTGAAATTCTTTCTCTGCATTTAACCCATTCACCAAGTGAAGCAAAGGGCAGCCAACGACGCAGCACCTGGGGAGCAGTGTGTGGTAATGGAACCTTGCTTGAGGGTACCTCAGTGGTGCCACTAGCAGTCCTGGGCTTCGAACCTACAACCTTCTGATCGCAGGGGCAACTCCCTAACCACTTGGCCACCAGCTGTAAAAAATAAAGAATGCTTCATGATTTTGCGTGTCATTATTAATGTTAAATAATAAATTAGGTAAAGTGGCTCTCATAGTCACATGTGAACACACCTCAGCGCACAGTGTGAACAATGTGAAATTCTTTCTCTGCATTTAACCCATTCACCAAGTGCTGCCAACAACGGGGGTGCGCAGGGAGCAGTGTGCTCAAGGGTACTTCAGTGGTGCCACTGGCAGTCCTGGGATTCAAACCCACGACCTAACCACTAGGCCACCAGCTGCCCCAATTATTCATAGGAACAATGGTAACAATTATTAATTGCAACAAAAATAGCCTGCTTTGTGCTTCCCTGGATTAAGGCAAAACTACCTGTGTAATTAAGAGGAAAATGTAAACACGTCATTTCCTTCCCTCTGGGGTGGCTGGTGGCCTAGTGGTTCGGGAGTTGCCCCTGGGATCAGTGCCGGTGGCACCACTGAGGTACCCTTGAGCAAGGTACTGTCTCCACACACTGCTCCCCGGGTGCTGTGTTCCTGGCTGCCCACTGCTTCATTTGGTGAATGGGTTAAATGCAGAGAAATAATTCCACACTGTGTGCTGTGCTGTGGTGTGTTCACGTGTGACAAATGGACACTTTAAACACTTAAATTTCTAGTAGAGGTTCAACCATTGCTCAAACTCAACCTTAGCCCCTCCCACAGCCTCACTCTTACATCAGACACACGGAACGAAGTTCACTCACACTATTACCGACTTCAACACAGAGAATCAGGTGTAAACACAGCGTTTTGTTGGGGAGGGCGAAATTCTGTGTTATAGCGAAGGGGGGGGGGGGGGGGGGGTGTTCATGTATCCCCCCCCATGGGACACTGACCCTCCTGTTCGACCTGAGCTCGAGACCACAGCACTAATGGGAGGTTCGATTCAGTTTCTCCAACCGACTCCTTTTAACCTTTCCTTTCAAAGATTCAAACTAATTACAGTACATTCATCGATTCGGCCAACTGATGCTCGTTCCTGGTCCACCATAGGCTGGACTGTTGTACTACATGGACGAATGTACTACAAATGTACTATTGCACAAAATGTACTACATGGACAAAAGTATTGGGACGCCTGACCATTACACCAACAGGGACTTTAATATGGAGTTGGTCCTCCCTTTGCAGCCATGACAGCTTCCACTCTTCTTGGAAGACTTTCGACAAGTTTTTGGAGAGTTTCTGTGGGAATCTGTGCCCATTCATTCTGTAGAGCATTTATGAGGTCAGGCACTGATGTTGGACGAGAAGGC
>JBBPCZ010134403.1:0-21899 GCA_037974445.1 Brycinus macrolepidotus | reverse complement strand
GGAGCTTGCTTTGTGCACTGGGGCACAGTCATGCTGGAATAGAAAAGGTTCTTCCCCAAACTGTGTCCACAAAGCATTATGATTCCCCTTCACTGGAAGTAAGGGGCCACCTGAATTCAATAATCAATAATCAAGAGGTGTGTCCCTATACTTTTGTCCATATAGTGTGTGTGTGTGTGTGTATATATATATATATATATATATATATATATATACTGTATATCCTGTATATATCCTACGTAGAACTTACACCACAAATGCCACTGTTAATGCCCCTCTATTTATTATATACCTCACATCCTCTGTCCTGCCTCTGCTATTATTTGCAAAATGATTTTTTGCTGTCTACTTCCATTTTGCATTTTTGCACATCTAACACTTCTGCTGCTGGAGTCCAGTCTCTGTCCTAACTCTGAATTCACTCAGTCACTAAATGCTGTCTTGTCCTGCTGTTTTGTTGCTCGTGTTTTTCTTGCTCTCTCTCTCTCTCCTGCTCTCTTTGCACGCTGTATTTTGTCCTGTCTGCACTTCTGTGGTCGTGTGTTGTTTCTGTTTTTGTTTTCTGTGTTGCACCATGAAGCTGGAGGACGCTCATTTGGTTCCACTGTGTACTTTGTTTATGGCTGAAATGACTGTAAACCTGCCTGACTTGACTTGTTTTACTGCATACTGTGAAGTAAAAAGCAAGAAAACCGGACCTGCGCTTTTTCAACTGGCCATCGGTCCAGTTGAATGGTTTTTGTTCAAGATTGGTACCAACTGGACCTGGCAGGACTAAAGGACGCCCTCCTCTCCCTGGCATCCGAAGTTATTGACAACTTTCTTCTCTTCTAGGTAAAGCTAAAGTCACCAAGCACAGCTAAATAACTTAACAAGTGCACGAAATGTAAGCTAGGATGGTGTGATGATGAATCAACAGGTCTCTAACTGCGCACCAGCAAGACGGAGCTCCAGGAGAGGGGTTTCCAATAAAGTGGCCAGTACTGGGAATGAGAAATTCTTAAAGGAGGTCAGTTTTTTGTCATCTAAGTTGAAATACAGGTTTCTACTCACACTGATCCAGAGAGATTTGCACGATGACAATTTGCACATATTCTATTTATTCTCCACTGTAAATATTCAGATACTTTTAGTCCATAGTTCATATATACTGTTATATTTATAGTGTATATTTGTGTATACACTATATGTGTATAGTGTATATTTATACGTGCATATTTGTTAAATGATTCTATTATTCCACTCTGTATTCTATTTTCTGTCTCAGGAGTAACTCAGGGTTACGTTTCGCTGCATGTTGACTCTCTTCCAACTTTCAAATCCCGTCTTAAAACTCACCTCTTCAAACTTGCTGACTCTCTCTGATCTTGTCCCTAGACTGCACTCACTTTTAGTCTTACACTCCTGTGATTTTATATCTGTTATGTTCTTTTATTTATGTATATTTATTATCTATTTTGTCTTCTTTTGCATGTTATGACCTAGTTTACTTGTCTGTAAGGAGTTCTTGAGTGCCTTGAAAGGTGCCTTTAAATAAAATGAACAATAATAATAATAATAATAATAATTGTGTATGTGACAAATATCTTGAATCTTGAGAGATAGAGACACTGGAGGACAGTGAAGATAAAGATGGGTCTTCTAGACGTGGAAGAGCCTTCCATAAAAAAAATTGATCATTTTTATGTTAGTAAGTGTGTAAGGAATCCTGGTTAAATTCCTTCAAACGATCTCTACAGTCAAGCAGGACTCACTCGTTAAATTATGGATTCAGTGTGCAGTGCTCCTTCGACAATGGAAAAAATACGAGGGAATGAGGAATGTGTAAACCATCTTCACTCCCACACACACACACACACACACACACACATTCTTTCCAATAGACTGTGACTCAAAATTTGTTTGGCTTGGATGTAACGCATCCCTAATCATTGAAAACTGCAGGCCTGGAGTTTTTGTTTATGCCTTTCAGAAAGAACAACAGATGTCGTATCTAAACCTCACTAATAAAATTAAAAGGGTGGCGCACTCACTGAAGAATCAAACCCAGTTCTTCCAGGTCCAGCTGCAAAACAGCAGATAAGTTCATCTTTCCACCCTGAAGAAGTGAATAAAAGACAAAAGCCAGTGTATGAAGAAAGCAGACGAAGCAAGAAAGCTGGTTTAACCGTCAGCATTTATTTCTTTTTTTAATAACAAAGGAAATAATAGAGGAATCCTGTGCAAAGCATACTTCTGTAAAGAACGCTTCTGTATTTTTCTACCCAGTCTCTATCTGCTGCATTTGTAACACACACTAATATGTCCAAAAGTGTGTAGACACCTCCTCTGCTCTTCTAGAAAGGCTTTACATTAGATGTTGAAAGATGTGTGGCTACTGCAGAGCCTCCCATTCCGTTAGAAATGCTTTTGTATGGAGATAATACAAGCTGAGTGTGTATATGTGTGTGTGTGTGTGTGTGTGTGTGCTTAAACACCTGTGTCAGAAAACTCAATAACTCAATAATCAGGATTGTCTGGATACTTTTGGATGTACAGTTCATACTCAGCTACTAAGAACAAAAGTTTCCTCGCACTTCCCTGTACTTAGAAAAGACGAGAAAATCAGAGCACACTTATAAAAGAAGTAAGAATGCTAAAGTAAAAATAATTTTTTACATGTTTTCCTGCATGTGAAAAAGAACAGAAAACTGACTAAAAACAGTTCATCATTGGGCACCTGATGAAGAAACTCAAAACTCACATATAAGAGTTCATAGAAACGTGCAGAATCGACTGTACACTGCCTCGTGTTGTCAGTGTGCTCGGACTCCAGTCCTCCCTTCTTTAATGAAGGGAAACTGCGTTCTTTTAATAAGAACCTGACTCACATGCCTGCCAAGTGGCAAAGAGATGATATGAGGGGGTAAAAGATACTTTCCTCCACTGAGGAGCTCCTATCAAGACAATCTACTGCATGTAAACTGATTGGAGCCTGACTGCTTTCACAGCCAAGCTTTTAGAAAGCCCCAGCATCCAAACTCGGGGGGGGAGGGGTGGGAGGGGGGGGAAGGAGTTAAAACGCAGCCAACAAAAGCTAATTCAGCATCGCTGGCTGAAACAAGTTTTGAACAAGTGCTTTGAACTTCAGGCACATCATGCTGGGTTATTTCTCCAGACGCATCTTTTCATTTGCACACGATTACCGTCCACCCAGCAAGACTACTGCGTTTCCATAGGAACGGCCAGATCAGCTCCTCGCAAATCGGAGGCTTAGTTCTGCTCCTTTTGTCCAAAAACAGACAAAAAACAATACAAAAAGGAAAAAAAACCATTGCATACATATTTATCTAGATGTGAAAAAACAGAAGGAAATAAACTATTATTCAGGATTTGGTCGGCATGTCTCGTCACTCAAGCAGCTCTAACGTGTGCAAAAAAAGAAAAATCTCACAAACAGTCTTGTGTGCATGTAATGTTTGTTGTAACCAAAATATGCCTGTTCTAGAGTGTATACTACGTGTCTTTGGTACATACAATCAATCAAAACAGTCAATAAAACAGAAATGGCATTAAAAAAAACAAAGAAAATTTTCCCTTCACGTCTCTAACAAAGTAATATCACATTTACTTATTTTTCTGCCTTCTAGGACTAAGATACATTTCAGACAATTCCAACACCACACAAATATAAATAAGCGCTGGTCATCAACGAACCTACAAACGTTCTGCCCCACTCAAAGTTTGTAATGGTTCTAAGTGGGTCGTATGACTTTGCCCACAGAGTGAAGTGCACCGACTTCTGTTGTGTGCAGTTAAGCAGACCCATTTATGGCTTTGTACCCCGACTTGCCAGTTTATTAGGTATACCTACCTTGCTCATTTGATCAGAACCCCGCTTTGTGGGTTCACAGTTACAAGCTTTGCACAATTTATCAGAAACCACCTAGTTTCACCTCGTAGCTCATCTGTTTCTGTACAGTTTGCGCTGGTCATCTTCTAACTACTGATCTAACGCACAAAGGGCCGGTGAAGTTTTCATTCTAATCAAGCTGAAGTTCATCTGATTCTGATTGTCTGTTCTGCTTCTCTCATTCTTCTCATTCAGTGATTAGCAAATACTGTTTGGTCAGTGGTGCTCCAATGGTGCTTCCATTCCAATGAAGGAAGAGGGCTGTCAAATTATACAGCAACACATGGGCTACCGTCAATTACTGCAAATCTACACAGTGTACCTATATAGGGGTGTTTCTGATAAAATGGCCAGTGAGTCCAGGTAGAAATCAAACTAACCTAATAGACCAGCAAGAGAGTGAATATTACTGGAAGCTAAATCCTCACAGCCAACGAAGTGAGCAATCACAGCTCCGAGGTGTTCAGTCCTGCTTCACTTCCACTGACGAGGACGTCACCTCTGCCTCCTCCAGCGCCTTCTTCTGACCGCTCGTATGAGCAATGTTCTCCTGAGCTTCCCTGTGAGCCGTTTCTGAGGACTGTGGACTGTCTGGAAATGCAGAGTCATCTGTGACTGCAGTCATGTGATCACCCTCTTCTTTCAGGATCCTGGTGATATCCATGTCGTGGAGCTCCACATCGAACGGTGGGGCAGATGCGGCTTCTGTAGGGGAACCACACCCTCTGCAGGACTGTGGGTCAAAAAGCATCCAGTTACCTTTTTTTTTTTTTTTTTTTTTAAATAATAAAACATTTGTAACACTAAGATCATCTGTGTATATGTAGTGGACCCATTCTGGATAACGTTCGAATCATTTTATCTATGATTACAGACATGATTTTAATCCAGTATGAATTTGCAGCATGTCATTTTTACAGACAGTGATGATGATTGCTGATGAATCTGTAGTGTGTATCTAATAGATACACATGGCGATGCAGTGTGTTGTTGCTACCGAGTGTGTTCTGGGCTGGTGTGAACTGACTGTGTTATCTTGTGAGAGAAGAAGCAGTTTTGAGAGCCACTCACAGTGATGTTGATGGCTTTGGGGAGGCGGCCGGTCTGGATCCATGGGTGCACCTGACTCAGCTCTTTCTTCTGCTCCTCAGTAAAGTGTGGCTGCTGCATCTGCGCAGTCTTCATAACCTCTCTGTCCTCTCGCAGCACCGTGTCCATGTCCCTGCAACAAACACCACACAGAGATGCTGAAATGCACCCAGTAATGTGACGATTCAGCTAAAAATCTAAATGTAATTATTTTCCCCTGTACCCTAAATCTGGTCGATCAGCCAGTACACGATTGGTGTCTGAAGTTGTTTTGCTACACATCTAACACAATTAACAAGTAATGGCACCAACTGGTACTAATTGCATGCCCACATTTACTTCAAACCATGTGGCTCAAGTGATCTCTAATACACTTGCTTATGTGGTTTCTGACACTGCATGACACTGTTATTTACAAATAGGGACTACAGTACTGACAAAAATTATGCATTGATACAGCTGAGGCCTCTATTTTTAGCTCTGACACATATTTCTGTCCCCGTTTTTAGAAAACAGTGTGTCATAACAGTATTAGAAACCACATAAGCAAGTCTTTTTGAGACCTAAGGTAAATGTATGATGGTTTACACAGTCTGTATTATGCTAACTGGTGAGGTATAAACTTCCATCACTTGTGCAAATGTCTTATCTTCAACATTTACTGGTGGACCAAAAAGCTTTTGTGATAACAACTAACAATACATTTGAATTTTGCACCAAACCATGTCAACCCAAAACACCATCAATAACTAGCAATATAGCTAAATAGGCCGCATCATACCTTTTGGGCAGTTGGTAGGTCATCATTACTTTCTCGTCTGTGTTGGCCATGACGAGCCAGATTGGATCTTGGAGGACGTACTTAATAAACTGCTCCTCTCCCGAGTTCCCCGGTGCTGGCTTGTGACCATGGTCATTCTCTGATGAGTCTATGCTGCCAAAGTACTTGCTGGTATTGCTGCTCCCTAGAATTGGAAGTAATATATTTTATTGTGTAAATGACAGTTCACAAATGCTTTCTTCCGTGATCAGAAGTACATTTTAAGCCAAGGGCATACAGAGCCAAAATTCTCCAATAAACATCATCAGTTTGATGTTTTCATCTGGCTTTTAAGTGTTTGGTGAAAGAACTAAGCATGCCTGCATGATATAAACAAAATACAGCAATGTGATTACACTGATACATATTCACAAATCAAAATTCACAAAACAAATTATTGCCTGCCTAATTGTTAGATGTATATCTACATTCCTCCCACAGAAACTGGCCAGTGATCCATTAGTGGCTCATATTGCAAGGCAAGGCCGATATTGTGATAACAATGAACAAACTATACATGTTGTGCAGTCCTAGAACTGCACCCTGGGTCTCTCTGAGGGTTTTTCTAACTCACTGGTGCCACTTCCTGATGTACTACAGCCGTTTGATCCAGAGCCAGAGGATCCAGAGCCAGATCCCGAGGACCCTGAGCCTGAGGCAGCCGAACCCGTTCCTGAGCGCGAATCCTCTTGCAGCAGCAGGTCGAGCAGGTCACTGGATGTGGACATGGCATCCTGGTTGGACTCGTTGACTTCAGCCTGGGAGATCAGACCATAGATTCACAGAAGGAGAAGACAGAGACTTCCAACATCAGTAAAAATACAGTACCACAAGGCAAATACCATGAACATCAAAATATCAAATGTCAACATAGTTTTATTTAACCACATCTATGCTACATTACATTACATTATATGAGGAAACACTCAAGTTTCAGGACAGCTGATCTACATCAACTGTATCTGATTCTCTAACTCAAGGATAAACATTAGTCTTGAACATGAGTTCAACACCTTTGCTTTGTATTGACAAATTGTCGAACCTCTTCACTCACGTCTTTGGCGCTGCTACGATTCCCAGAAGTCTGCGTGCCTTGGGTAGCCGCTCCCCCTGGGGGCGGGGTCTGTTGTGTCACGTCGGTACGGTTGCTTGGCAACTCCTCCAGCTGCAGTAGGTTGAGGGGGGAGGAGCATCTGGACTGGAAGAGAGGAGACGCCGCACCCTCGCTGTCCGGAGTCGGCTGGCCGGTGGACTGTGGAGTGCTGGAACGAGACGGGCAAGGCGGAGGCTGGGCAGCAGGGTTGGGCGCAGCAGGTACAGCAGCTCCATTTTGGAACCCAAACATAAGGTTTGGGTTATAAAACTGCTGTGGCACCACCGAGGGCTGAGTGGAACTGAGCTGGGGGGCGAGCGGGTTAAACTGCCCCACAGGGGGGTTAAAATTAGCCACAGCAGGGCTAATCTGAGGCACTACAGGACTAAACTGAGGGTTCAGCTGGGTGGGCAGTGGCATAACCTGTCCAACCTGTTGTACAGGAGTGCCAAGCTGAGTGTTGGCACCATTAAGCTGAGGGAACATACAGTTAGGCAGAATAAACGCCATTACCGGCGGTGCCACGGAAGGGAACATTTGTGGGCCTTGCGCTGGAAACCTAGGACCTGGCTGAGGGCAAGAAAATGCCGTTTGCATTCTAGGGTCCACTTCCATCTGTGGCACAGGGAAAGGGTGGTAAAAGGAGTAGAAGGGCATGCAGCCAGGAGGATATGATGTCATTACAGGTGGTCCGCTAGCCTGGGAGCCCACGGAAGTTGGCCAGGGGGAGGAGGACGACAGAGTCCCCGCAGAAAGGTGCTGATTGCTGGGGAATACTGGAACACTAGGGCCCTCTGCTGTAGATTTAGGGGGCATGCTAGGCCCGGACGTGGACAGGGCTGGGCTGTCAAGGAAGGAGCCCTCCATCTGATGCTTCAGTCTTTTGCCTCCTCTCCCCCGCCGTCGTCCACTTCCACCCCCTGCAGGGTAGTCCTGGGAACTGCGGACACCTGAATAGTATAAAATAGAAGATAACACAGAAGAAGAGAGAGAGCAGAATTAATTTAACACAATTTAGTAACTTTGTAGTGACAATTTAGTAACTTTGTAGTGACTAGACAACTTGTTGTTACTGAAAAGTAAAAAAAAAAACCCCACAGAAGCAAAGACAGAACCAATATAACAACATATATAACGTATTGTGAGAATACATATCTGAGGATAACGTGTTAAAGCTTCTGCTGGTGGACTATGGCAAAACTCACAGTTGACAAGGGTATGCCTCCTCTACAATTCATCCAAATCCCTCTAGTCTTTGTTCTTTTAAAGTAAATAACGTCAATTTATAACACGAGCAAAACAAAGATTTTAATGAAATACAATCATTAGCTAGCAGAACTGTTTCTCCTCTGCAAAAAGTAATGTTTGTTTTGACTGCATGCAATACACACAAAACTGCAGTGTTCTGGGATTTTTCAGCCATGATAATTACGAATTAGTTACTTCCATAGGTTAAAAACAAGCTTTAGGGTCCACTGGATGATTCTGACAAGCCCTGAGTTCCACCTCCACCTCCACCAAGCACCTCCACAAAGCAGCATAAACTTATACTACAAAGGATCTTCATGGGTGAAATAGCTGGCACTGCAATTAAATCCAACAACATCCTAATCCATGCTTGGGAATCCAGCCCAAAGTATCAAGATTGTCAGTGACGTACCTTTAGCTGCGAATGTGGGTGTTTGTTTGCACTGAGTGGGGCCGGACTGGATCAGCCGCAGCTGGCTCAGGTCTTTGAAGCGGTTCAGGAAGGCCTGCTCCTCCTGCTGAGTGTGAGTGGACAGAACCTCTTTAGTGAGCCCCCTTTTGGTCACTCCTCCACCACCTCTTCTCCCCTCTTTTTCCTTCTCCTTCTCTGCAGGGCTGGGGGAAGCAGCAGGCTGTGGGGTCGCACCTGCAGGAGATGCTGTGAGGTTTTGGGGGACTGCAGTAGATGGTGCAGGAGTAGGGGTGGTTGGAGTTTCCTCCATCATTACAATGTCTGGTAAAGGAAGAAAGAGTATGATTTACAAAAGTTTTTAATACTATGGTTTGTTCTACTCCTCTGACCAGCTACAGCTTTTTATGGTCCTGAAGATGCTGAGGATAGTATTCATGAAGCTTCTCAAAGTGTTGATATAGGAACCGTTCCTGTCAGTATAGTTATAGGAAAAAAGAGAAGAATCTGATCATAAATTCTCTGCTACTCTGATAAGCTTGGTGAATACGAGCCCCTGGATGAACCAGAAGAACCCTGGATTAGCTTGGCTGCTTTGCAGAGCTTCCAGGCCAGTCTTACCGGACTCCGGTGGTTTCTTGTCCCCGACGTGGACGATGGTGCTGCTGAAACTGCACTGAGAGGTCACAGACACCACACTCTCAGCCTTGTAGTGAAGCGCCAGAGGAGTCAGAGGGTGAGTGGGGTCTGCGGGGACAACCTTCGTCCCCTCAGCCACTGTCGTGGAGAAAATTGGAGCGAAAATCTAAGTCTGGATCTTTTTCTAAGTTCAAAATCAAACGCAGTCAGAAAGTTGAGGCAACGCTGTTTTATAGGCAGCTTCATGGTCCTCGGGAGCAGTGATCAGATGCTCTCTTTGACCACTCAAACACTCAGTTTAAATACACCTTTAAAATACAACCCCCCTTTTTCAGATTACACCCGCTCATTGGTTCTTTGCCAACAAGAGTAATATTTGAATATTCAAAACTCCACCTTTGTTCCAATGTCTCCACCTTCCTAAGTGTTTTCCAATAGATATGAGGTCAGGTATCACTTACTTAGTATTCCTCGTCATGAATGGCAACGCCCCATTTTATTTCTATACCATGCCTTGTGTACGTGAACATCTCATGGATCACTAACATTCCACGTACACAAAGACTCCTTGGTCCATGTACTTACATGGACACAGACCTTGAATAGCCCTCTATTCAAGCCCATGCTGACTATAATTTTCACGACCTCCTGACATAAAAAACACACTCATCACCTATCTCTGACAGGTGACCTTTTGCTTTTCCTATCTTGAGTAGACTAAATGTTTATTTACGTAAAATTGTCTTTAGTTTATGTTTGGGCCCTCTGAAAGAGTACCTTTGTGGATTGTTTAGAATTTTCCAACCCCTCCCCAGAGGTTATAGAGACAGCACATGGAGCCTCTTGTAGTTTCTAACACTAAGTAATGCTGAATGAGCTTTAATGGAAGTGAAGATATACCATATTAATTAGTATTTTTATCACTAAAATCTTCATCACCACTTCCAGTGTTTTCACTACGTCTGGAGGGCAGAAGAAGACATACACATTCTTAAATCTGCACATACACATGCACAACACTGTTTACTAAAAAGTAACATACTATGGAGCATACATTCACAGTCATTGTGTACTATATATAATCAAAATCCGCTGTACCTTTAGATGGTCCTGCTGCCTCTCTCCGTTTGTCATCATCAGAGGTGGAGGAGGTGGTGCAGGAGGAGGATCCACATTTCCTCTTCACAGTGTTGGGAACGTTACAACTCTCCAAATAACTGTGAGAGGAACAAAACCAACCATCAGGGATAAAATTCATGCATTTTTCTTGTAAAAGTGCTTCAAAAGGTTAGAGGTACTCAATCTCTGTCCTGAAGGGGTACCGCCCAGCACAGTGTGGTAAACTGTGCTAGACACCAGGTCTTCAGGATCACCGCTGTATCAAGTCTTCCAAATTAAGCAGGTTCCTCGTGGACTAGGAACCAGTAGTCTAATCTAAATAATCTCATATATGCACGTACCGGATGATACTGTCCAGGCAGTTGATCTGCTGGTATGAGTAGGTGGCTGGGAGCTCTTTTCTCGGTAGCTGTGCAGACGAGTGTGCTTTAGGGGGGAGCTGGCTCTCTCTGGAAGTGCTCTCCACTTCAGCAACCTTCACTGTTTCTCCTGAATCAGAAAGACCTCATCAAATCCATCGCAATGACTGCAAGCCTGTGGCTCACCAGAGTGTGCCAGTTAGTGAATGGCTTGTGTTTGTACTCCTGCTGTGTGTACCTGTGCTGGCTTGCTTACGAGGTGGGGGTCTGTTTCGACACTCTGTGTAAACCTGCTGTCCATTGGTCTTCAACATGTGCACGTCCTTACACATCTGCTGGAAGGTCTAAAAGGGAAAACGAGCAGGACGAAAGAGAGAAAAGAGCTCAGCTGTGTGGCTGCACAACAGTACAACACACTGACAAAAAAAATTCTGTTGAAATGCTGTGTGTACTAATATGAACTGCGACCCAAATGATGGTGGTGTCACTCTGACAGCACCATTTTATCCAAAAAAAAAAAAAAAATGTTGAAGGAAACCTGAACTGCCAAGAAGAGGATCTACTACCCCAATATTCAGATGAAATGCTCACGACAATTGTGATAAGCAAGTGCATCTAAAGGTGCGTTGATTTTGGAATGCTACAGGCAATTATAATTGGTAATATTAAATAAAGTCTTTTTGGGTCAAAGTGAAATTCTAACATGTAAAGGTTACTATATTTCCTGCTATTATATATCAACAGATAATTAAGGAAAAAATGGGTCCAGAAGTTGACACTGTGTCTGCAGTCTCACCAGTTTATTGGTGCGTAGAGGCTCATCCGCAGCGGCTCCGGTGCTTTCGCTGGACGAGGCGGCGCTGGGCTGGAGCTCGCGGGAGCTGCTGCTGCCGAGGCTGCTGTATCCCTGTGAGCCGCCGCTGTGGACCGGCTGCACCATCAACCTGTGGATCTGCTCACTGAGCTGAGGAACTTCAGAGGACATTGCTTTTACCTCGTCTTCCTCAGGTGCTGTGAACACGTCCTCATTCAGGGGGCTCCTACACACACACACACACACACACACACACACACACACACACACACACATAGTGATGAAACTAGCGTCAGTTCATTAAGATTCAAAGAAAAGCTACAGTGAGGGGAAACAAGCATTAATTTTCTTGTTATTTAATATTACGGAAGTTACGGAAACACAGTTAATCATCCCAGGACAAGGTGATGGAAGCACTGATTTTATATTAAAAATGTAAAAAGTATATATTAACACTGTAATAGAAATGGCAAATTAATATGGTCAAGTAAATGTGTACTATATATAGGAAAAACATTAAATATTCACATTACATTTTTTAACAGTTCAGTTAATGTCATATATATCCTATATAAATGTTCAACTGTATTCCAATTTTGTAAATATATTGTAAGGACAATACATTTTATAGCTTGTCCTAATATATGTATATTTCACATATCCATTTTTGCTGGCGCAGTTTTCCTACTGGATGAATTACACTTCTCTATATCTATTTATCTATCTAAAAAGAACGTTCAATTGATAACTATTGACTGTAAAACATCACACAAATCACTTGTTTCGATGAATTCTACGGTCACTCACGTTCTGACTTTGTGGCGACCCACAATGAAAGCTACCTTCCTGCTCCAGGGGTTGATGAAGGAAGACCAGCTGGTGTCCATGGTCAGATATTCACCACTCCGTGCACACATTCGCAGGGGTGTGTGGTCAAACGGCTGACCTGCATACTGGACAACTGCAAAACAGAGAGAAGAAGATGGGGAACAACAAAAGAGCATCTACAGTTCATGGTTTCTGTAAAATATTCAGAACTTTCTGAACATCTGAGGAGCCCCAACCCTCCACAATTATTATCAGCCTATAAAAACCATAAAAACTACACACACCACAGATCCATACCGGATTATTCATGTAAATCTTGATGGTTCTCTGTTAAACTGTAGGTCCCCTTCAGGTAAAATTAATCCAGAGCTACAGAGCAGCGCTGGAAAAAAACGGTCAAGCTGTCTACGTGACACTCCTCCCCAATTTTCTGCCCAATTTAGTCATCTCCAATTCTAGACCCTAACTAGGACCCCTAACAGACCCCTCCAATCACACAATACCACCAACACTGGGAGAGTGAAGGCTAGCACGTCCTTCTTCCTGGTCAGGCGAAGCCGGCCTAATGTTACGCCACTGGACAGAATAAAGCGCGCTTGGAGGAGAGCGCTGGAATCCAGGTCTCAAAGTCAAAGTGAACTTTATTGTCATCTCAACCATATCCAGTATACAGAGAGACGAAATGGCGAGGCTCAGGTTCCACAGTGTACATGTAGTGCAACAGACATAAGACAAATAAAACAAAAAACAGTGCAAATAAAGAAGTATAGAATAAGATAAGAGTGATATTTAACCACTCTGTGCATTATATATAAATACAAGTAAAATAAAATAAAATGTGCAATGATTGGAAAAAATGTGCAATGTATTAGAGGACTGTGCAAACACTATAACCAGAATAGCCAGTATAGCCAGTGTAAACAGTTTAACAGTATAAAACAAGTGAAAGGTTATTAGATTAAGTCTGTTACATGTTCTAATAACACAGATAACACTGATAACTGCAGCACCACCAGGGATCGAACTTGTGATACTCACTTTTTTTGTGAATGTCCACCATTAGTGGTCTGTCTTCAGGATGGACGTACAGCAGCAGCGGCGTTCCAACAAGATCCTGAGGCAGATAGCCCAACAACGGAACAGCTCTGAGAAGAGAGGAATAGTCATAAACATCTATAATGTTTTAAACAAATACATTATTGTAAATAATTACAAACAATTAGGACAGTTTTTTTTTAAAGATTTTTCTCTTCTCTGTGGGAAACATTTTAAAAACAGTTAAATCAAAGCGCACACAGAGAAAAGCAAGTAAAACAGTAAGCAAAAAAACACAAACAAACAAACAAAAAAACTACTGCTTAACCAACCTCTCATCAACCTCCTGGAACAGGCAGCTAGGCGTGTGGCTCGTGGTAAAGATTCTTTTGTCAGCTGGGATACGGGGAGCTGAAAGAGACATAAAAACAGAATTTTAGAATAACTGGGACGACTGTGAGGAGAAATAAGTGACACACCAAAAAAAGCTTTTTCCTGTATCATGTCTATTCAAATATTTTATTACAAATCTCTAAATCTTCCCACATTTAATCAATCAGCCCAAACCTGTTAGTTTTAGTACTGGAGCTACAAGTCTAACGGAGCTCACAAGAAATGACAGCATATTTCCCATTGATTAACACTGATCTAAACCATCACACACTCTTCTGAAACCAACTGAAGTTGTTCATCTTTAATAGACATGTTGACACTGCATAGCACAATATTATCTATAAGCATGAAGTAAAGTATCTCACATAGGATTAAAACGGTATCAGCAGTGGTCTTGAGGCCTGAATTTTTGCCTGGACTCTTACAAACAAGCCTTCTTAATCACATCACTCACCCTCGTATCCGGAGTGGACTCTCTCAGTGATGAGCAGGCAGCACGGCTCCGGGTGGGACGTGTCCGAGTCCCTCAGGGTCAGCTGATATGGCGTCAGCCGAAATGGATAATATTTCATTTCTCCCCCGCTCTCTCTTTCCCCGCTGATTCTGCAGAACATGGACTTTTCCTGAGCATAGTCCACCGGGGAGGCTGCCCAAAACGAGAAAACCAAAAAAAAAAAAAAAGTTTTACTTTTTCACTAAACAAAAATAATTACGCAATGCACACTACAGGCCTAACAGCAAAGCCTTCCAGATTATAGAGTACCACTAACAGGTTTATAATGTGGTGTTAATTCAATTAACCATTTTATTACTGAATTAAAGGGAATTCCATAGATTTTTCAAAATTTCTGCATAAATAAAGTTGTCATTCGGGGTGGTTTAGTGTGAGATGGGTCAGAATTACTCAAAGTAGCAGTAAATGGAACCAGACGTCTGCCTCTAAAGGTTCCCTCAAATAAAGTTATGACATGAAATGGCTATTACTATGCTGCCTGGTGCTTGAGACATTGTTTTACCAGGGTTTTGAGATTATGTTTTGGTCTAAGTTGCATTTTTAAAATCCATTTATGCTGGATAGGAGCATGCAGAGCATTGCAAAACAAAATACTACCCATTACCATGATCCCCATTACATGTAAACACATGTAGGTTCACCAGTGGGGGTTGAATAGAAAACGAAAAGGCTACATTTGCGTTGTAGACATTGTCACACCTGGTTCCATTCAGACCCACTGTAAAGAATCCATGTCGGCAAGTTTATCTAGAATGAACCATTTCACACAAAACTCTGATTGACTTTGTTTACATCTCATCAGCCCGTCCGTACCGGCACGTGTGCAGGAGGCCCACGGGGGCAGGCGGCAGGGGGCTGTGCTGCTGTAGAAGGTGCTGACGTCCTGAGGGGCCAGAAGCTCTGAAAACACGGCCCCCTGCAGCCTCTCCGGCTTACAGCGCAGCAGAGAGGACGCCTGCGGAGAGATGTACACCACTTTCCCCGAGAGGAAGGACACCGCCACAGAGAACGTATCCTAGAAACAGAGAGAGAGGCAAACGGAGGGAACCCATAACTCAGTCTCTGGTGTTGTGAGAAAACTGACCTATCCCTGCTCTGCCCAAACATTTTCTTTCAAGACAACTGTTGCCAGGTTGGACAAGCTTTACAGAACACTGGCAAAAATCCCATTCAACCTAATTACACACTATAGCAAACAACAAATTTTTGTCAAATATACCTACCTTTAAAGTGCATTATTGATTTCCAATCATGTTTATTTTCTATATGATGAAATATTACATTGTAAGGATATATCAGTGTCATATGAAGTTCATCTAAAGTTGATTTTACCTCAGAATCAATGCTGCATGCAAGGCAAGCCTAAACTGTTTCCCGATACTGAGCGAATTAAAGAAGCAAAGAGTGTTTGGTTACACTTTACTGAAGCTCTGAGTTCATAAGGCTACTTAATATCTACATAAGCCTTTCATGACAACTGGCAAACACTGACGTACCCAACAAAAACATTAATAAAGGCTTATTACAACAAGAGTCACTTGTCATAACACTGATTAAGGTAAAATGACATCAAAGTTAACTAAAGCAGTCTTGAAATGGGCTTATATAAATATTTATGTAGGTTTAAGTCAGTTGTCAAGAAAGGCTTACGCAGGTGTTATATAGTCTTATCAATACTGCCCCTCAGTAAAGTGTTTTCTGCCCATGATTGTTTATTTCTGTAATAAAACTTGCAGATGTCTTTATTCTGAATATCACTTTTACTTTCTGTAATCAATATTTGAGCACTGCTATAGCTGAACAGGTATTGATTGTCTGATTCCTCAGTTATTTCCCTTTTCAGTTCCATAGACTTCAGAATTTTAGAGTTTAGAGTTTATACTGGTGCAGTGCTCTTGCTTCAGTCTAACATAAAGGGTGAATGGGAAAAGGTGAATTTTTACAGCTTTCTGTAAAGCTCAACCTCACAACAGTAGCCACAAAAAAGATTGTGGGTGGAGTCTCAATAGATCAGTTGCAGGTGATGAATCAGATTCTGTGTGTTTTGTGGTTTGCCGTACAGTGTTCTGAAGTGTGTATTCTGAAGTGATGTTGTCCAGTTCTTCGATGGTGAATGCGGACAGATCCAAGCAGCAGCCGTGACTCTCCTCCACACTCCACTGGTGATAGTACTCCTGATTGGCTGCAAAATTACAACACAAAATGTGTCAAAAGTGCCACCATGAATAAAGCACCTGCCATTTTCATATCTTCTTCTTAACCCTCAGTGTTTCAGTAATCTCTGATGTCAGTAAATACAATCGCTGTAAAACAGTCTAAAACCTGTGTTTACCCTCAGAACTCAGAGTGTATCAGTTTATAGGTAACAGTGTCTCATGCAGTTTGATATGAGTGTGTGAAAAGGGGAAAAATGTCCTATTATGCCTTCTGGCTGGCACTCACCCTGCACTTGTTTAACGCAGTTCAGATTTCAGTAAATATAATCAGTGTAAAACAGTCTAGAACCGGTGTTGGTTCTCCTACACGCTCCCCGTTTGCTGCTCTTTCTCTCGACGCGCCGCCGCTCGGCCGCTCTCCGGAGCCCCTCTCTCTGCGGGTTTTCCCCACCCACTTGTGGGCGGAGACTATCCTGAAAGATCTCCCGGGTTCAAAGATCTTTCGTTTTTTTCGGTTTTTCCCTAAAACCTAAAATAAAAGACATTTGTTCATTTTTGTTCTTGATGTTCATTTGCGTGTGACGCCGTTTTTAAAACCCAAGTAGTGTTTTTTGTTATTACATGTTTTTTAAATTACAATAACTTTGGTTCTACGTGACACAGGAACACCAAACAAAGCTCAGCATGACGTCTGACACCTCGAGCACCAACACACACCGGGGGAACTTCCATATAAGGAGCTGTTTTACCATAAGACAACAATTTACCGTTTGCTGCACTGCTGGAACTGATCCGTGCCGCTTGGGTTATAAGGGTTAAAGTGATAGTTTGGCCAAAAATCTAATTTGCAGATACCTTAATTGTAGTTAACCAGCCAATTCATGGTGTCTCAAGTTTGTTCTGTTGTTTTAATGTTGGAGCTATGAAGCTAATGAGGCTATGAAACTGTATGCATGCATCATAGCACACTTTTCTCAAACCATGTGTAGGTTTTCAAGAGTAATCTATAAAGATTTAGTAAAGTACAGACAAAATACAGGCTTCAGTATAACTGCTACTGTTTTTAGACATGCTAGTGTTTTTAGTGCATGTTTATAGATAACAGTGTCTCATGCAATTTGATATGAGTGTGTGAAAAGGGGAAAAATGTCCTGTTTTGCCTTCTGGCTGGCACTCACCCCGCACTTGTTTAACGCAGTTGAGGGCGTACTGCAGCGAGGCCAGCGTGCTGGACCGGCCTTTCCCTCGCTGCTCCGCAGGAACGCGGATCTTCAGCTCATGCAGAGCCTTCAGCAGCTCCTTCTGCGTCTGCAGCCGTGCAGGCTGGTCGCTGCTGCAGCCGCTGGTGGACGGCTGGTCCTGCTCGGAGCTGCCGCTCAGCAGGCTGTAGGCGGCCGAACTGCTGGGAGGAGAGGGGCTGTGCATGTTGGAACTGTAGGAAGGAGGAAAGGAATATAGAACATAAATACACTAGTGGATGGCCAGAATTTTTTTTCAGTAACGTTATGCATATGTAGGTTAGAAGAACACAGTTAGAAGAAGACAAGTTTGGCTCCTGATCTTCCTGGCCCTCTTTGATTTGTTCAGTTCCATCAGTAGTGTCCGATATAATTAAATTAAAGACTGATTAGATAAACAAGTGATGGATGGGAACTGGAACTGGCCTTCCTCTAGGAAATGGTAAAGCTAACAAACACAGATCACTGTGTGCTGTTTATTTATTTATTTATTTAAAGTATTTTTTGAGTGAATAAACTCCTATTATTTTATCTCTCTTTTTCTAAGTGTAACCTCTCTAACATCTAACCCACTTCCCCTTTAGTTCCATTAGTTAAGGAAAATAACTGCACCATATTCCACTGCAAAACATCTTTTAACAGACTTCATTTATCCATATATCAGAGGTGAACTCCAGACATTACAAAATTACCTGTCTCCTCTGGAAAAGTGCATGAAGTGCACATTTAAAACTCATTTAAGGCTCTTAAAGATGATGTTATACTTTGGAAGGTCCATTTGTAAACATCTGTAACAAGCATTTACCTGCACAGTACTCTTTTTCATTGCAGGTACAAACACTTTATCCAGTGAATCTTGGTTTTATGTGAAAGGTGATGTTTTCAGAATATTTGTGGACTAGTCAGTAGCTAGTTTTATTAATGTCTTGGTATGATTTAAGGCGAATTTTGATGATGAAATCTCTCTATTTTCTACTTTGGAAAAGTGTTTATAGGTGGAATGTTATAGTTTTGGTCAGGGCACCTGACTTCCACAGGTGGACCCTGCTCTAATTGGACAGATACCTCTTGCTCTCAGTGGTCTCCACCGCAGAGTCTTTTCCATTGTTAGAGCTGCAGGTCGATGCTTCCTGCCCCGCATGGCCATCAGACTCTCTCTCACCGGAATCATTCCCGCTGGAATGGGCGTCTGTGTCGTCGGAGTGTGACGGCTGTGCCGTCCTTGAAAGGTCGTACGTGGAGCGGACGGCCCGCCTGACCGCACCCCTGCTACTCAGCCTGGGGGAACCAGTTCCACGCTTTTTTTTATCATCCTCATCCCCCCCTCCGACTCCTTTACTGATATCATTACTGACAGGGGTCTTTAAGTTAGCATCACTCATAATAAAACTTTGCTTTGCTAGGTCACACAGTGTGCTCCTTGCATGTGTACTGAACTGTTTATACGACTAAGCATGAAAATTATAATAAAGAGATGAAGATCTGAGTCTGAGTTGGTTTTTTGTTGACGCTGGTTTTAGGTCCTCTTTGAGTCCTGTAGCGTTGGCTAATTCCAGAATTACTGTGTACCTAGAAGAAAACACAAAGAAGAAAGAAGAAAAGTTATAACAGGTGACTCAAATATGTATGTCTTCTAGGACTAGATGTTAAGATCCCTTGATGATCATCGCTGTATGGCGATTTCCTCTTAGGTACGGTTGGAGGTGACCTCATGGGTTTTCATCTGGCGGTGCTCTGCCTCCAGTACGACACATCGTCAGTTGTGTACCCAGAGGTCATTGGGTGTTTCGGCCTTTTATAAATTGATAATAATTGTTGTAAATGTTGTACATGCTGTTATCCATGTACATGAGAACATTGTACATGTTATATTTACAGCTGTTATTCATTACTGTTAATTGTTGCTACTGACTTTTTTAAATTCATTCATTATTATTGGTCTGCTATATAATTTCGGCTACAACTGACGGTTGTAATCAAGAATTAGAGTCAAGTATTCAAACATCATAAATTCATAACATTAGCACTTTGTTACAAACACACTGTTGGAAGCTACAGCTTAGACATGTCTATAGAAATAAGTCACTAGTATTTTAGAGCATTACTGTCCAATTTTGTAACACTTGTCTTTGCAAACTATCTTCAAGTACCAAGGGTTTCAAGGCTCCCCGGATCTGAGCACCCCTGTTCTAGACCATGAGAACACAGTCACTTCAATTAGAAAGTGAAGACTTGAGCTATTCTGGCTGCACGTTGGCACTGTTGTCTGAAATGTCGCTTGCTTGGCAGATTAAATTCTCCTCTAATAACTTCCCAGTATGTTGCTCCATTCAGTACAGTCTACAGAGAAACAGCCCATTTCATGATGCTCCCACCTTCGTACTTCACTGTGGGTGTGGTGTTCTTGGGATCAAACCATTTTTCTCCAAACGTGACAAGGTGAATTATTCTGAAATGGATCTAGAGTGGGTTTCTTCTTTTCATGAGAAAATGTCATCCTGGACAAAACAGATGTGACATTGGCTTTTAAGACCATATTTTACTTGATTAAGGACGGGTTACCTGTGTCGGTTTGCAGATTATTGCATATTTCGAAGAAGGAAAAGCACTATAATCACCATACATCGGTCTTTATTGCATAATCAGAGGGAAAGCACTTTGCAATCCAGCTTGAACAATCCTGGCAAAAACGTATAGTGGGTCCAGCCAACACATTTATTACTGAATTACAGTGCAGTTGCATTTATTATATAGGACAACACAGCGCAGAGAGAGGGAGAGAGAGAAAGAGAGAGAGAGAAGGAGAGAGAAAAAGAGATGGAAAGAGAATGAGAGAGAGAGAGAGAGAGAAGGAGAGAGAAAGACCTAGCGACAGAGAGAGGGAGAGAGAGAGACATAGAGACAGAGAGAGAGAGAGAGAGAGAGAGAGAAGAGGGGGAGGGAGACAGAGAGAGAGAGAGGGAGAGAGACATGTCCTGTACTTTTGGGGGGAAGGGCGTATGTATATCGAAGCCAGACAGTTAAAAGGAGGGACGAGTGAGTCGTGGAGGACAGACAGATAAATAAAGGAATAAAACAACCACAACTTGTAAATGTAAAGGGGATTAGGCCTGGTAGCCACACGTTTAATAATTTAATTTAATTTAATATAGTGTGAGTCAGAGCCAGGAGGGCCACAGCGGCCCAGCAATAACCAAAAATAACAGATGTGTTTATCTGTTTTTTTAAAAAAAACATTATTTACGCTGGAAAACAACAGTCAACATTTCAACGACAATAAGACCCAGCAGCACCCAGGCAGGGGGCTGAGGTAGCTTAGCTCAATTTCTTCTGGACAAAAAGAGTAAATAACACGCCTCTGAGGGGCAAAGTCGGACTCCTTACCTTCCTGGCTTGATGAGAGACTCGTAACCTGACTGCGGAGGAAGAAATGAGGAATATATCTGTAGAAAATCCCAGAAACGCACCGAACTGGAGGTCTGTTCCGACGTCCAAGCTCAGTCTGCACACTCTACACGAAACCCCACACGTGCGAGGGCAGCGGCTATACGCTCTGATTGGCTCCTGGATGACAACATCTCCGCCCAATCAGGAAAAACCACGCCCTTTAGACACAAATTCGGGCTCTGATTGGCCAGCGCGGGGCTCCCTTTGTTGTTTTTTCCCCCTTCTGTCACGTTGTAGCAGCGCTCCTGTCCTCATTTGCATATCGAGAACACGGTTTGCCTCATGCACGCTCCTCCCAGACACACGCTGGCCACTTTATCGGAAACCATGAAATCTAACCTGCATTTATACACACTGACTTCCACGAGCTCCATCATAAGTCGCCAGTGGCCACTTTATTGGAAACACAGCAGACTGAATGTGATTAAAATCAGAATCAGATTCAGAATCGCGTTTATTGGCCAAGTGTGTGAGCGAATATATACAAGGAATTTGATTCCGCAGATGGCACAACAGTACAAAAACAACGATATGTAAAGATACAATGAACAATATACTGAACAATGTAATATACAATAACACAATCTACAATATGACTACGCAATATGGATTTATATGTATAAATAAAAAGATAAATGTTAATATATGCATATAAGTATTATTTGTACATATAATATGATAAACAATCTAAATCTTATACACAGAAAATACAAAGAAATACAGGATGTATACCACAGAGTGTAGATAAAGTGCAGTTGCAGTGCTGTAGGTGTTCAGCAGTGTGACAGTTCAGCTGTTTAGGAGGG
>JBBPCZ010134394.1:0-21900 GCA_037974445.1 Brycinus macrolepidotus | reverse complement strand
TTTGGTTCTACGTGACACAGAAACACCAAACAAAGCTCAGCATGACGTCTGACACCTCGAGCATCAACACAAACCGGGTGAACTTCCATATAAGGAGCTGTTTAGCCGTATGACAACAATTTACTATTTGTTGTGCCTTTCGCATTCTAAGGGTTAATCAGAAATCCATTATTTGAACACTGAAAATGTATAAATCACCATATGTTTTAGGAGACATGACCACAGTCCCATGCTAATTTGCCCCATTAACTCATAATAAAAGCAGAAAGATGGCTGTTACCATTCAGGAGTGGGACAAAATATAAACTAACCACATGTGACCTGATTCAGGACAAAAAAACAGCTGTCACTTACATCCGCCCATTTCACCAGTGAATAAATCCACAGCTCCAGACTCATCTCTCGTGACTGGGAAAACTCGATTTTGTCCAATTTTCCATTTTATTTTAATGGGTGAGATAGGGGGCCGTGTAGGGAGACAGAGGAGTCCTCTTTTCAGGGACGCTCGGGCTGGTTATCAGCTGACCTGTTGCCATGGAAACCACCGTGAGGAGCTGACAATGACTCACAAGACCTCGGTGTGGCAATCTGTTGAGTTCAGCATCAGGTTCATGCTGCCAGACGCTGGAATTACAGTCAAATGAGCGCATTCTGAATGGAAATATAATGCATTCAATGGGTGTCCCAGTGTGATACACCTCCTTTTAGTCTTTTTCTATTTGAGCCAAATGTCCATTCAGTGGCCTGGAGTGAAACTGTATTGTGTGTAACCTGACTGGAATGGTACATTACATATTTATTCCTTTTTAACACTCCAACATGGTAAACAGTTCAAAAGCTATGTACTGTAAGACAAATTGCATATGCTAATTAGACCCGGATGGATAAAGACACACCCGGGCTTCCCTGTATTGTCCTTCAAAGCTTTCGGCCGCACCTTTTGGATGTGTATTTCTTTTGGAAGCCTGGAATGATCCATTTGAATCCTGAAAGTCAGAAACAGAATGTTTATTGCTTTTTTTCCACACCAGTAAGTGTCTGCAGGAGCAACACTCCGTATCACTTCAGTTGTTGTTGGGCAAGTGGGTGGGGCTAAACTGCTGTGGGCCGAATGGGCGGGGCTAAATGACCACTGACTGAATGGGCAGGGCTAAATTGCTATTGGCTGAACTGGAGTAGTAAAACTGTTGCAGGCTGAATAGCCAGGACTATTCTCTCGTTTGTTAATACTTAAACTACTCAAACTGCTTAGTTTGTTTAGTTATTGTTTTTTTTTTTATTTCCTCAACTCAAATGTCCAGCTTTTTAAAAGAATAACACAACACCACTATAAATCTGGAGAGCTGGAGCTATGGACATTTACCAGGGTCTCACTGAATGGGTGCTAGCTATGGTCTCACTGAAATGAAGCATCTAATCAGAAGAGATCTCATTTACATATATCAATCTTAAATGCACCAGAACAAAAACAGCCAGGTTATAAAATGAAAATGCAATTTATGACTGTTTTTGGTACATAAAACCACACAAATGTTGTAATTGGACTTAAAATACAAGAAAAATGTGGGGTGTTGGCACTTTAAGGCCCATTACCAGGAGATGTTGAAGACTTTTTAACATTAAAACTTGCAAAATTGAGAAATTTTCTGCAGGGGTCAAAAATCCATCATGCAGCCAGTTCATAAAATGGTATAAACCAGCAGAAAATTATCGTTTTCATTTCAGGTTATGTCAAAACAATGAACAATATGAATAACACATCACAAAGTTAGGTACATAGTGCATATTCTCCTTCAGTGGACAAATCCAGCACACAGTATCTACAATGGTGAACACACCAGTGACCTCAAAAAACCCACAAAGAAGGCTCTTCACTCAAAACAATGGAAATCTGAATGGCTGACCACAAAGACGTGACCTTAATATACATTTTTTACTTGAGACAGACAGTCCAGTGGTCATGTCAGACGACTCTTTCTGTCATTCTAGAGTCATCCGAGGGTCATTTAACACCCTCTCACAATGGATATAATATCTAATATCTAATTTCTAATATCACTATTTATATAAAAAGCACATGAAACAGTCCAAAATGACTTGGATACAATCTGTTACACTGACATACGCATGAAAATGAAGAACATTTCCCAAATTCTCTCAAAGTGTTATAAATGTTTACAGGCGATTAAATTCAATATTACCCCACTAGATGTTTCTCCTTTGAAGAAGCTTCTCCAGTTATTCTACCCCCAAAACACACAACACTAAATCAATAATCAGTTGTACCTTCTTAATGCCAACAGAGGGCACTAGGGATTGGACTCTGAGGGATTGGACATTACACTTTTATACTCTTAAAAAAGGTTGAAAAATCCTGCGAATACATCGATCAGCCACAACATTAAGACCACTGACAGGTGAAGTGAACATTGAAGATCTTGTTACAGTGGCTCCTGTCAAAGGGGTGGGATTGATTAGGCAGTGAGCGAACAGTCAGTTCTTGAAGTTGATGTTGGAGGCAGGAAAAATGGGTGAGTGTAAGGATTCAAGATATTCAAGATTCCTGCCTCCGATCTGAGTGACTTTGACAAGGGCCAAACTGTTTAGGCTAAATGACTGGTTCAGAACATCTCCAAAACAGCAGCTCCTGTGGGGAGTTCCCGCTATACAGTGGTCATTACTGGGGCAACTGGTGGCCTGGTGGTTAGGGAGTTGCCCCTGTGATCGGAAGGCTGTGGGTTTGAATCCCAGGACTGCTAGTGGCACCACTGAGGTACCCTTGGGCAAGTCCCCAAACACTGCTCCCTGGGCGCTGTGTTCCTGGCTGCCCACTGCTTCACTTGGTGAATGGGTTAAATCCAGAGAAAGAATTTCACACTGTTCACACTGTGTGCTGTGCCGTGGTGTGCTCACTCTTGACTATAAGGGGCCACTTTACCTACCAAAAGTGGTCCAAGCAAGGACCACTGGTGAACCGGCAAAAGGGTCATGGGAGCCCAAGGCTGATTAATGTGTGTGGGGAATAATAGCCCATCTGGTCCGATCCCACAGAAGAGCTGCTGTAACACTGAAAAGGTTCATGCTGCCTTTGGTTGAAAGATGTAAATATCACTTGGCAATATAAACTACAGGCCAGTTTGGGCCCACCCTCGGATATTTAAAAATATAAACGATATGCTGTTTTTTCAAAATTTTATTACGAGAAAAGATTAGAAATAGTTAAAACTAATGTAACTGACTGGTTTTCAATATTTCATAGTCTGTATTAACACATTATTCAGCCACAAAAGCTCCTTCTGTTGGTTTTGAAGAGACACATCAGGTCCATCTTTAGTGCACTGACATTCATTTTGTGTTGGTTCATGAAAAAAGAAAAGTATCACTCAATTCTTCAACATCACACAATTCATTCTGTTTTATGTATCATTAGACAAAATTTCATTCTTCAACAGGACAATGATCCCAAGCGTTCTTCGAAACTGTGCCAAAAATATATCCAGTACAAAGAAAAGCAGAAAGTTTAGAGAATGATGTCTTGGCCTCCCCAGTCTCCAGATCTTTCTCCCATTGACCTGCAGGGACAAGTTGGACCAACAAGTTTGAAATGAGCATCCAGCAAATGAGACAGAACTGCTTGCTGCTTGAAAAGGTGCTGGGAGGGTCTGGACACAAGTTATTTCCGAAAATTGCTGAAAAGGATGCGGCGAATCTGTGCTGCTGTGATAAAGGTGAAGGGTGGTTATTTTGATGAAGCTCGCGCATGAGCTTTTGCATCCATTAAATTCCACTGGCTGTCACACAATTATTAATTGGCAAGGTGTTCTTTTTCATCAAACATACCTGGTGACTGCAGCCAGAGAGCTTTATCAGACCACAGTCTTTTAATTTCAGACCCTCACTCTGCCACTTAGATAAGCCCCACAGCTCTTGGGAGGTTGGAAAGGTCACGTAATTTATTAAGCCCTGGAACGGTCCGCACTTGACTTGGATTAAGGCTTTAATGAATTGAATAATGAGAATCATGCATTAGCATTTTTAGAAATATTGTCAAATTCATTATATATATGTCATTTCAAAGTTTGTTCCAGGCAGTAGTCCGCTAGTTTTTCATCCTCAGCACAAATAGTGTCATACAAGGTGAAGATGGTGGTATCAGGTGTCTCTAAATAAAACGTGGGCTCCATTTGCATGAATGTCACTAATTAAAGCTGCACTGTGGGTTATTATCAGGCCTGGTGCTCGGATGGGTTCATGTTAACTCCTGAACATCTCCCAGCATAGGCGATATTACAGTGTCTTGCACTTGTAGCCTTCGGATAAAAGGCTTTTGGAGCTGTGAAATGGATCCAGAGGCCTTTTCCTTGCCTCTGTGGTAATTGAGTTCATGGCTGATAGCTCTGTCTGTGCAGACTTATCACCCGCTAGGGAACAAAGGCCGGCGTGTCTGGAGCTGCTCATCACTGCAGCAGCTTAAATGGATGTCACAATTATCCGCCTCAGGTACAACAGGCTAATTACTGTCAGGGGGCTTTAATCTCTTCAGTTTCGCCCAACCTGCGCGCAGCATCGGCAACCTTTCCACTGCGTTCGTTTAATGCGGAGCATCCACTCCCACGCCATCTCACCCGGCATTTTCACTCTGCGTTTGCTTGCATGTCACCCTTATTTTGGAGTAATTGTTTGCACTCAGTAACATGGATATTATATAACAGCCCACAGCTATGAAAGAGATGACAGCTGGTGGCGGAGCACCGTTAATCAGCTGTTGGGCTGCTGCATGTATTTAATCAATGGAATTTTATTGTCTGAATAAAGAGTGGTTGATTATTTCAACCATGGTTGATATAATGATATTTCATATTCGAGAATGAAAAGGAATGATTACTTTGCTATAAATACTTATGATAAGGTAAACACAATAAAACAAAAAAAATAATTATTTGAAGAGACTATTTCCAAATGTAGTGACTGGGAACATGATTAGAGATGTCATGAATAAAAATCAATTAAAAAATGAATACAATAATGAATTAATGAATCCATTAGAACTTGAATGATAAAGATGGAATCTGCAGGTCATTATAAAGTCATGTACAGCAGTTTCCACAAGATTAGCACTGAGCATCACTGAAAGAGAGGAAACCTACACCAGCAGGATCTTGGATACATTAAATAATGTAAGATTGATTAATCATCAAAGTATTTGCTACATTAGTTTGATTACTCAAAGAATAACAACTGAAACAGCCCTAAGTGTGATATCATGACAGAGTGTCTTATGAGTGACCTGCCAGTTTGACAGGGATAATCAGTCGAGGCTGATCCAGAACAGATTAATGAATCTATTTGGCCTGCTTTGCTTAATGTTACCTGATCTGGAGCCCAAGGACTCACTGATTCCGCTGGTAGAGCTGACCAGCAGGAGGGTCCATCTGGCTACCAGACACCAGATCAAGGAAAGAGATAAGAAAGGAATTTTCATTTTTTCAGTTTTTAGGATTGGAAACCTATGAATGCCCTTGGAAAGACCCAAAATAACCCCTCCCCCTTTGAAAATGAATAAATAGATGGATGGATGGGTGGATGGATGGATGATGATGATGGATGGATGGATGGATGGACAGATGGATGGATGGATGGAAGGAGGGTGGATGGATGGATGGATGGATGGATGGATGGATGGATGGATATATGGTTGATGGATAGATGGATGGATGGAGGATGGTTGGATGGAGGGTGGATGGATGACGGAAGGATGGATAGATGGATGGATGGATGGATGGATGGATGAAAGAAGGATGGATGGATGGATGGATGGATGGGATGGATGATAGATGAAAGGAGGATGGATGGATTGATGGATAGATGAAAGGAGGATGGATGGATGGATGGATGGATGGATGGATGGATGATGGAAGGATGGATAGATGGATGGATGGATGGATGGATGAAAGGAGGATGGATGGATGGATGGATGGATGGATGATGGAAGGATGGATAGATGGATGGATGGATGGATGGATGAAAGGAGGATGGATGGATGGATGGGACGGATGGACGGATGGGACGGATGGATGGATGACATCAACTCACCAATTGTCCATGCAGTGAAACATGCCAATAACTGAGTGAAATATGGAGCAGAAGCAGGATTATTTTCTCCAGCTGAAGAGCTGGAGTGTAATAGAAAATGCTGTCACATTTGTTTAGAGATATAATAACCTTATACCCAGGATGCAGGCAGCTGGAGCTGTTCTACAGCCATTAACATGTGGAAACTTTATGAGCTCGTCTCGCCAAAAAGCAATATCTCTCTGCTTCTCGCTGCTGGTAAAAAATATATATACCTGATTGCTTTTTAACTAGCGATCATGCTCATTATGTTCTGCCTGAAAACATCAATTAAATCTGAAGTGCAGCATTAAACCAACACTTCAGATGCATTTAGATCAGAGTAAACCGGTATGAACTCTAATGCTATAAAAGTGCCATAAAATCTCATTTTCTCTGCATAATATTGAATGTTGTGCAGTTTGAGCCACATAACATTCATCATAGACTGTCATAGACTCATAGTGATTTTTTTCTTCACATTTGATCATTTTCAGGTAAAAATCTGAGCAAACTTTGCTTATAAACATATAATATAATCATAGACACCTCCGTTTGGTATGAAAAACACATCTGTGGCCTTTTAAAGATTTTTGTCAAAATACATCAAAGTGTTATTATCTTGAATTATTAATAATAATTCTATAATTTTATAACATTTTTTAAAGAGTCATAGCTTATTTTCAGTGACGTACATTTCTTCTTTTAGAGTAACTCTAGCTGTTCTACAGTAGCAATGACAGGCTAGCTAGCCAGCTATGTTAAAATAGTTGAAGCTGGTGATCTTTCTGTTTTGCAGATTGCTACCCTTAAATTCTTCAATATATAACAAAACTAATGAACTAATGAAATGGTAAGTAGTACACTGAAATGAATAATGTTCTCTAAATTGCAGGAATTGCGATAAAAACTTAAGTCGTATAATTTCTCATTAGACTGGACAGGCCTTTGCTGGCCTTCTGTGAAGCTTGTCCAAAGCTATGAATGAATTAAATTTGTGGGCGGAGCACGGATAGGACAATTATATGGCGCTTTTTCACCGGCACATTACAAATAAAGCGACCCGTACCCGACCTAAGCCGAACCCGAGCTGCTTGACGGCAGGGCCAAATACGGGCCGCAGCCGAGCTGACTGCATCACTCCTTTCTGATTGGTCCGAATGTCATCACAACATGAAAAGAGGCCACTGTTTATTTACTGTCCACACAAAAAACAACAATGGAGACACAAACTAACAACTGGGCATCTGATGAAGTACAAGCACGACTGTCTGTTTGGGCTGAAGATAAATTTCAGTGGGAGTTTTCTAAGACTCTAACAAATTTATCTTTAATGCTGTGAGAAACGTGAAGGTGATCCAGGACATCACTAACAAGTTATCTGGGTTCGGTTTTCATCACACAGATAAAGAATGCTGAGAAAAATTAAAACTCAAACAAGACTATAAATAATAAAAGACCAAAGCAGCTCTGACAGTAAAACATTCTGCTGGTTCGACTCCATGGACGCGGTTTTGGGACGACAAACGGCCAGAAACTGTGGAGAGAATTGAATCAGAAACTCCGTTACCAGACTGGAAAATCAGAACGTGATACAACTTCTGTGCCATCACAGTACAGTTTAGGTACAGCACGGTTTTTATACAGTTTGTATGTGCGCTGCTATATAAATGAAAATTAACATTAGTACTATTAATATAAAGATATTCATATTAATATAAAGAAAAGCACTATGTATAAAGACATGCTGATTTAGATCGTTTTGCTTGTGCTTCTGGCCTGACTGTGTTTTTGGTTATGGTTCTGATAATTAGTATCGCTGAAAGTCCATATGCTATAAACCTATACCACAGTGTCACTGGTTACAGCTGCTTAAATGATTAAATTTAGGTACCAGGATGAGCCTCCTGGATCATTTTCCATTAGCATACACATTTATGGATGTGCGTTTCATTAATAAACATTCCGCAGGAGGTAGGTGGGGTAAGCGTCTCGGCAGGAAATGTGTCAGCGCTTCCCCTGCGCTCATGAACTTCATCTGTTACCCAACTCTACCAGTGTTAATCCCACTCACCCCCGGCTCCTTCCGTTGCTATGGATATGCCATCCCTATGGCAACCCGGGCCCTTTGTGAATGGTCTCGGGTCCTGACAACGGGCGACTCGTCTCACATTCCCTTCAGCTTCCTAAGAAACACAGCACTGGCCTTCAAACCCTGCGCTGGGGGACGCCTCCGTTAAAGGGACGGTATTAGTCGAAATCAGATCTGCAGTTATCTCCCCTTACCCCAGTATTCAATCAGCCTTGATGTCTGAAGTTTACTTCTTTAATTCAAACCCTGGAGTTACTAGGCCAAAGCTAACAACCAGTGGAACTTGGACCCCACCAGTTAGATTGGTGCTGACTGCATGCCTAAACCATTTTCATTCAGGGGCGGGGCTACATGGTGGCCGATGGTTGAAGCTTGACCTCCCTCCGTTGCCCCCCCGGTTAGAGCCTAGAGTCCACCTCCAATGCTCCCCTGTTAAAGCTTGGTCTCCTGTTCGGTACCCCTCCAGTTGAAGCTCAGCCTCCCGTTTGTTACCCCCCCAGTTAGAGCTTTGTTCTCCTCCATTGCCCCTAGTTAAAGATTGGTCCACCTCCATGGCCATTCCAGTTACCCTCCCGGTTAGAGCTTGGTCCCCCTCCATTCCCTGCCCTGGTTAGAGCTTGTTCTCCTCTGTTCTCCACCCTGGTTATGTACGTAAAGTGCAGGGTTAAAGCTGGACTACATTCACTTGGATCCCAGCACACACCAAACCCGTCACCCTCTACTGAACTGTAAGATATATATACTATATATCTTATATATACTAATATATACCACTGGCTTACACTTTATCTAATGGCATTATTAAACAGGCTACTGTAATGTTTTAAAGATTTTAAGGCGCTTTTATCATACATATATAATATACATATACATATATATACATATATATTTTTCAATACACGTCCATATTTATATTTCTAGATTGTTTGTATAGTGTGCCTTTTATACTGTACTGTTGGTATAGTTTTTATTCTATTGTGTTTAAATTTTTGCTGCTTTTATCTTGTTCTGTCCACTTTCTGCCGTGACAATGCAAATTTCCCACTTGTGGGAATAATAAAGGTTTATCTTATCTTATCTTATCATAATCTGCCTTTAATGACACCCCCAATAAAATGACTGTACCTTGTAGAAAAGTTCTGGCCCCTCTAACCATCATCAGTGAAAGATGGCTGTTACTGCTTTTAGCTATGCTTACATGCTTTTGTCAATATTTGTATTTAACAGTGTCCTACAGTGTCTGAAACCACATAAGCAAGTCTACTAGACATTACTGAACAACTTGAGATGGTTTGAGGTGAATGTGTGAAGATTTACGGCAACAGTTAGCACTATGTTAACTGGTTGGTTATAAGTTTGCAGCGCTTGTTAGCTCTATTAGCCTTATAGCTCTATGGCTAAAAAGAAATAGGCAAACTTTATAGATAACAAACATGTCTTTGAGGACCAACTACATTTGGGTCAAATGGGGGAAACTGGATACATTTCATTTTGAGCTAAACTACTCAGTCTGCTCAGATCACTACATTTCATCACCTGCCGAGTGACTCAGTGAGAATTTGCTACTCCAGTCATGCTAAATATTCAAAAACCGTATGTTCTCTCAGAGAAACTAGAGTCTAATGTTGTTCCGTTGCAGTACTCTGGTGAATGAATGGCCTCAAATGGAATTACTGTCAAAGTTGGTGCTAAATTTTAATTAGTTGATGAGTCACTGAGCGCCACAGGGCCTTATAATGAGGAACAGTGTTGTTTCAGCCTAATCATTTCCTTTAACTCTCTTTACTCTCATTCTCCTCATTGAAAAAAATGAAATATATTATATATTGTTCGAATATGTTCCAAACTGTAAATAAAATATAGAGTGTACATTTTGAATGTCTAATTATTTTCTTCCACAGAAAGCTACTCAACGTTGATTGAAACGGCACTACTCGCCCTTTAGACAAATTGTAGAAACAGTCAAGATTAATCAGCAATAATGGCCCATTTCCCCACATAATACAACACCTGCAGGGGCAATAGGCCAAACTGTGATGGCCAGATGCATCAGAGCTTCTCTAAAATGCAGGTCTTGTGGGGCATCCCTGGTATGCATGGCCGGTGAACCAGCAACAGGATCACATTCGTCCAAGGCTCATTAATGAGGAGCAATGGCTAGCCTGTCTGGTCTGATTCCACAGAGGAGCTACTGTAGTGTAAATCGCTGAAAAAGTTCATGCTGGTTATGATAGAAAGGTGACAGAACACACACTGTGTATGGGGCTGCAAAGCCGCTTGCTGACCCCTGTAAACCATCAAAAGCACTTACAATGGACATAGTAGCATAAGAACTGGACCATGGAGCAGTGGAGGAAGGTGGCCTGACCTGATGAATCATGTTTTCTCTTAGATCATGTGGATAGCCAGGTGTGTGTGTTGTTCCCCAAAGAATAGACAGCACCAGGATGCACTACAGGAGGAAGAGGAGGCGGAGAAGGCAGTGTGATGATCTGGGAAATGTTCTGCTGGGAAACCTTGGGTCCTGAATTCATGTAGATGTTACTTTGACATGGACTCAATACTGCAGATTGAGTCCACCAACAGTATTCCCTAATGGCAGTGGCCTCTTTCAGCAGTGTGCCCTGCCACACTGGAAACATTGTCCAGTGATTTGCGGAATATCACGGAATTTGGCAGTCTGGCAGCAGATTCAGAAATCTTGGAAGGACGAGACAGACTAATAGCAGAACCGTGAGCCTTCCACTGGCAAACTGTGTTTCCAGCTGCAGAGCTTGAAGTTTGTACTTGGTTAGTGACTCTCTTGTATCCCAGCCCAATATTGTGCAGCTGCGCAACCTTTTCTTCAGTGTCCCAATGGGACTCTTTAGAACTGGCCATCAAGGAAAAAGAGCTGGTCTGCAATGTTCTAGAGGTAATACTTAATTCACAATGTTGTAGACCCATGGTATGCCTCCAAATAGCATCTTAAAGTGATTTTTTCCAAGTGTATTAGATATTTGAAGGGCAATTATTTGGAATAATCGGAAATTACTTAGAATGTTAGACTTTTCTTGCAAATCCTTGGAGTTTTTTGACTCCGTGTTCATATGTGGTCCACATTTGTATAGTTTACAGGTGTGGACATGTGTTAAATGCGCATTTTTGCAATTTGATGGACATTTCTTGCACCCATGGTATGAAGTACAATGTCAAAAGACATTATATGAATAAATGTGATGTGGATATACATGCACTGAAAGCATATTAAATAAAAACAAAATTTTTCCCTGACTGGACCCTTGACCAGACTGAAACATAAGTAACATAAGCGCTTCAATGCACTCTGTGGGATTTTTTCATGTCCGTTCTGCTTAATGTGTTAGTGATACATGTGTTTTTTGTGTTGGACTATTGTGCTGTATATTGTTTTTTTAAAGAGCAGCATGCAGTATATAGAATTTGTGATCATTTTTTGTCATTAAAAATTAATTTCAACATTATCCCCCTAACAAAACAACAACAAAAAAGTCAAAAGTAAATTTAAGTATATTTATAAAGTTTATTTGGTGTCCTTCATTGAACCAAACTCCTGTTATGCAATCTGTTTTTTTTTTCCTCTCTCCCTTTGCCCCCCACACCCAATGCCCACAGTCTCTTTCTTGCGTGGGTGGCGATTGAAAACATCCTCAGCAGGGGATTAGGAACATCAAGTCATTTCGGCCTTTATGCAGATGAGTTTTACAAAGTAACTGGATATAGTTTAAAACTGCATGTTGGGTGTGTGGGGGTGTGGAGGGGGGGAAAACCTGTGGTACAGGATGTAATATGAATAATTTAAAAGATGAATGGAGTCCGCTAAGCTGTCCATGTGACTTGTGATGCGGCTAAACATACGCTTGTGCTGACTGAGTCACAGCATTCCACGGTGGGTGAGACGGGGTTATGACTGTACTAAGACCAGGTTGTCACACACTGTTCTAGCCACATACATACACAGGAGTACTGTGGTGCTACTTAATGGCAGGCATTTCTAACCAAACTGTGTATACTATAATCGGAAAATGGGATTATAATCAGTTTTCAATTTATCTGTTTCTTAATGGCATACAACAACTTCAACTTCAGTGAACAGTTCCTTTCTTTTTTGGGAAAATATTCATGAACTTATTTATTTAGCTATCCATATTTATGGAAACTCAAAATCTGGTGAACTTAGGATCTCATTAGCATAACTGTAGATATGATTAGCTGGCTTGGTGCAAGGATCTTTCAAGTGCGCTCAAAACAATAACCATCATAATTCCATGTTTACAATCAAATACAATCTCTCATTCATATGGAGGAGGTCTGCTGTATCAATGGAACTGATCATTTATGATTGGGGATAGAAAAGGGGTAGTTCTGTTATATGTGTCATTAATATTAGCATTAGTCAGCATAATCTATAAACAGTAATGCAGTACTGAAATGAGAAAAGTATCAACTCTACAATTTAAATTTACTAAAAACTCAAAATCAGAGATTTGGGATCTCGACCACCTGTCTAGGCCAGTTTAACCTCCAATGACCACCTGCATGTGCCCCCACCTAATCAAAGAAATTACTACTATAACAAACTCCTACAGAAATTGTTGCTCCTACTATTGCAAACTATTGCAGACCAGCTGGATCACCTGCAAGTGAAGCAGCTTCAAACTCCAACAGAAGCTGTTGCTACAGGCTCTAACTGGTCTACTGTTGCTGCTACAGACTCTACTGCTTAGTGGATAAGTCTGCACCCGCTCACTCACTTTCTGTAACTCACAGGTACCAAGAGTCTATCCCAGGGTCAACAGGCGTGAGGCAGGGACTTACCCTGGCCGGGGGGCACACACACCATTCACTCACACCTACGGTCAATTTAGAAACCAGCTGGAGGAAACCCACACCACCAGAAGGAGAACATGCAAACTCCACACACGCAAGGCAAGGACATGGATTCGAACCCAAACGTTGGAGGTGTGAGGCACAGTGTTACCCACTGCGCCACCCCACCATAAGACCTCTTATTGTTAATCATCACCATAGTAATATTTACTTGCAATCTATTGTTGACCAAAAGACGGGTTCTCTCTTGGTTCCTCTTTTGGTTTCTTCCTCCAGTTTTAGGGAATTTGTCCTTGCCTCGATTGCCTTTGGCTCACTCACCTGGGCCTTGGATTCTAGACTCTTTGCATAATATAGTTACAAGGCTAGTGTATCTACCAGAGTAGACAGTCACTGGTAGATACACTAGCCTTGTTGAGACTCCAGCCACCCTTAGCGTGGCTGTGGAAAGGGAGGCTCTCCACCTGCCACTTAGAGAGCTATCCGAGCTGTAGAGTACAAGGTGAGCTCAACACAAGTCCAGAGGCTGACACAGAGACACAGGCGAACTCACAAATACAGCTTTGTACAAACCCAAGACATGCCCTGGTAGAGCTTGGTGACCACACGCCGATCCACCGGACCGGTTGTACTTTATACTGTGACACATACAGAGACAACCAATCACACAACGCAGACAATCATCTAACAAACACAATCTACTTAGCTGAAACTAGACACAGGTGGTCATCAGATGCCTAGCAACCCAGCTAATGTGCTCAGTGCTAACACCTGGGTTGCCTAGGCTCCCGATGACCAAGCACGCAACAACTCATGACGTCATAACTCTGCGTCCAAGGCTGTGCTTAGTCAGAACTCGTGGGACGGGCTCCGTAGGGGGCGTGACCGAGGTGGCCCAGACGTGACAAATACATATATCAAAAATATATGTAAAATTCGTCACTGCAGTATTCAACTAGTATCTAGAACAATGATGGAACGAAAATAAAACAAAAATAAAACTGGGGAGAGTATTCTTACCACATGCTCAAAAAAGACAAGTCATCCTGTATTTTATATAAATATTTTGGCATTAATTCTGCGTAGGGGGATGAATGATAATCACGTTATTTATACAAAATCAGGCCTTACTATTGATACATAGTGGAGCCAAATTGACCAATTTTTATTAAAAACATCAATTAAAAATTTTAGTGTAAATGTAATTCTCTCCATTATGTATATGTCATAAACTAAATGAAATTTGTCCTTTTGTCTGTTAATTTTAGAAAGTGTCCCAACCTTTTTGGAAATGAGGTTTGTATATATACTTATTGTTTAAATAAAACTGACTTGTTTCTGTATGACTGTTTCACAACAGGCACACTGACATCAAATGAAGATGCACTCATTTAACCTTAGCACCCACTATTATTTCTGCTTCATACCCATGTATTGTTGATCTATTGGAATGGGCCTCGCCTGCCTGCTGAAACTGATTAGGCGGCATCAATCAAGCCTGAATTAGCCCGAAGGCTTGTAGCTCGAATCTGACATAGGTAACCAGAGCTGAGTGTTTAAAGATGGATGAGAAGGCTTGAGGAGAAAGTAGAACAGCGGCAAGTCAGCCAGTAGTGAGAGTTAATATCACTTAGCTGGCTTCACCAGTGCGGCCTGTTTCTTCCGTCTTTGAATGTGTTAGCAGGGTAGCGAGTTTGTGGACAGGTGGAGTGGTCCACCTGCTGAATGAACGCTGTCAGTATTGGGGAGTACCATGGGCTACGGGTGGGCTCGGCCTTGCTTAGCATCGTAGCAGGCTGCATCATCATTGGAGTGTCCAAAGACTGCGATGCTGATGCTGTAGGGGGCATCTTCCTGGGCGCGGGGGGTCTTGGTGAGTAGAAATGGTGAATAGCTTGGGGAAACATTGTTTACACACATTTCTTCCTTATCTCAAATGTAGGTGATCTGCCAAGACATGCTTGGTGTCTCCTGCAGTGTAATGTAATGTAGCCAACAGGTGATGACCTCACTCTGCTGAGCAAACTCAAATAGACTTGTTTATGCGGTTTCAGACACTGGATGACATACTAAAGCCTACACTTTGTCCACTGTTTTCTCCATTTAAAGATCACTGCTATTGTTTGGGCAAGGGTGTGATGATTTATGCATGCATTACCGATTAGCTATATTAGCTTCAGTGCAAAACCTAAGAAGGGAATTTCATACGTGTCTTGGCTGATTGAATGCATTTGCCTATGTGTTTGTATGTGTGTGTTTGTATGTGTGTGTTTGTGTGTTTGTGTGTGTGTGTGTGTGTGTAAAACTATTCCTTTTAATCGAACTATTCAGCTTACAGTGACTTACATCAGCCATTCATTTACTTAATGACGCATTCTATCATGCGCTGCTTTGTGTTAATTAAGAACTAAGAACGTCCCGCTGCTTTGAATATTCATAAGCGCAAACTATTCGGTATTAAAAGTGAAACCTTATAATTTATTTAGATTAATTATTGTACTTTAGCTTGTTCCAAGATTCAGAAATGTTAGTCCTGGGTGAGAACTGATGGTTCGCAGTGTGTAATTCCACAGCGCACAGCTGTTTTGCATATCATGCATATTTAATGCGACTCCTAATTTCGGCTCTCCATCAATGCACGTTCGCGTTGCGTTGTTTTCCATTTTTCCACCTTTTTTTCTCCCCCAACATCAACACCCTACAGGCAGTCATTAGCATAGGACCATCCTGGAAACGTAGTTCACAGTAACAAATAGTGACAGTCTCTTAGATGAACCTGACGTGTTTTTCTGGGTTCTGGGTTCAGAACAGCAGAAACATAGCAGCCACTTTTTATCCCAGTCTGTCAGAAAAGGCCCACTGATCACTGGATCCACTCTAATTTAACTCACTGGCTTGACTGCTGTGTTTTGATCCATTTTATTGGAGGAAAGTCAAGATTTATCACATGATCGTAGATGTCAGCTACAGGGAAGGGCCTTATATTAGTCTATATGCAACATTTAGCTCCGCCCACACAATGTGATTGGCTGGAAAGCACTTTATTTATAAAAGTAAAGTGGCCCCTTATAGTCATACATGAACACAGCACAGCACACAGTGTGAACAGTGTGAAATTCTCTCTCTGTATTTAACCCATTCACCAAGTGAAGCAGCGGGCAGCCAGGAACACAGCGCCCGGGGAGCAGTGTGTGGGGATGGTACTGTTGTTATATTTGATAACAGTATGTTACCTGTATTATTCTGCTCACCACTGGGAGCTTATTCTAACAACAATGTAAATTTTACTCTAAATTTACACCATAACCTTTTTATGTAAGAGCTTAAAAACTGCCTGTTACATGTTAAATTCAGTAATTAAGTCATGATGGGTTCAAATCCCAGGACTGACTGGGTGCTCTTGGCACACACACACACATACACACACACACACACACACACACACACACACTGCAACAGGTGGTGCTGCCCTGCTGGTGATGTTGCTTCCAAATTGGGCATCTGGTTTGAGATCAAAATACACATTTTACCTTGTAAATAAAGTACCTGAACTTTAAAGCCTTTTGTGAGAAAATGTATTTAACCACGAGCTCATACAGGTTTTGGACTGAACTCGGTCTTGATTTTGGCCTATCGAAGAAAATGCAGCTGCAAATTATCTCCTGCTGAACAGCAACAGATTTTAGAATAAAAATATAAAAGCTTGTTCAACAAACCCCCCTATAGCCTTCAGCAGAAACAGTCCTGAGAAAGAGATTCTTTACAGAGCAAAGACAAGAGCTCAAGTGTCTCCTTCAGTACACAGAGAGAGGAAATTGCATATAGAGAGAGGGAAAAAGGAGAGAGAGAGAGAGAGAGAGAGAGAGAGAGAGAGAGAGAGAGAGAGAGAGAGAGAGAGAGAGAAAATAAATAAGGAAACAGGGGAAAAGGAAGAAAGAGACAGAAAGAAAAAGGAGGAGCTGAGAGATAAATAAGAAAGAAGAGACATGAATAAGAAAAAGGGATAGAGAGGAGCAGAGAGAGAGCAGAGAGAGAGAGAGAGAGAAAGGGGAAGGGTTGAAAGAGAAAGAAAGATGGATAGAGAGGGAAAAGGAAGAAAGAAAGAAAGAATGAAAGAAAAAAGAAAGAAAGATGGATGAGAGACAAAGAAAAGAGAGACTGAAAGAAAAGAGAAAAACAGAAAGAAAGAGAGAAAAGGGGAAGGGAGTGAGAGACAAAGAGAGAGAGAAAGAGAGAGAGAAAGAGAGAGGAAGGGAGAGAGAGAGAAAGAAAGAGAGAAAGAGAAAGAGAAAGAGAAAGAAAGAGAGAGAAAAGAGGAAGAGAGAGAGAGAGAGAGAGAGAGAGAGAGAGGAAAAGAGAGGAAGAGAGAGAGAGAGAGAGAGAGAGAGAGAGAGAGAGAGAGAGAGAGGAAAAGAGAGGAAGAGAGAGGGAAAGAGAGGAACAGAGAGAGAGGGAGAATGAGAGAGAGAGAGAGAGATCCATAAACCAGAGCTAACTGCCAGTTTCAGGATCACATTTGGGAGCTCGGGCTCATATTTGTTTTGTGTCCAAAGCATCTGCCGCAAACAAACTGCTCATTAAAAATCCAGAGCGGATTCGCGGCTCGAGGAGGGAGTAATATTCACCAGCAGCGTGTCTCTTCGGCTCGTGCTCGGGGAGCCGTTGAGCTGAGTGAAACCCAATACAGCTACGATCAGTGAGATTAGCACTTAGCATTTCCCCAAGGCCGTAGCGTCTCCGTTACCTGTAAATAAATTTTTGATGCTTTTGTGTTGTCATTTGCTGAATGCTAATACTTTTACTTCTGCTTGAGGGTTTTAGCTTAGAAAAAGACTTTTTTTCACTCAGTTCCACTTCAGTTTGTCTCATTTAGTTCCTGATGATCTCTTTTTATGCTACATGGCAGCTGGTGGCCTAGTGGTTAGGGAGTTGCCCTTGTGATCGGAAGGTTGTGGGTTTGAGTCCCATGACTACTAGTGGCACCACTGAGGTACCCTTGAGTATGGTACCGTCCCCGCACACTGCTCCCCGGGCGCTGTGTTCCTGGCTCCCCGCTGCTTCACTTGGTGAATGGGTTAAATACAAAGAAAGAATTTCACACTGTGTGCTGTGGTGTGTTCACGTATGACAAATGGACACTTTACATTTAAACGGCTCACACTTCTCACTGCTCTTTTAGCATCTGAGCTTTAGCATTTAGGCCAAAATGATGCAAAAAAAAAAAAAAGAAAGAAGAGAAAAATGGAATCAAACAAACCTTATAGTTTCTTTGCTTCTAGATACTGAATGTGCTAAAAACGAAGCTGAAATGAGCTTCTTAGTGGAGTTTTCTGCACCACCTTAAATGATGCAACAGTTATTCTCTAGCACTGTGCTGTTTAAAGTGGAACAGAAAATTCAAACTAGATGCGTTTCTGTGAGAAAATGCAAAGTGTGATTGCATGGTTGCTATAAAACCAGTGTTTGGAGACACCAAAACAAAAAAAAAGTTTGTGTTAAAAAAATCTACTAACCCATGGATTCTAACTGGCGATCCTCTGAGTCTCTTCATTCAGTGCTGGGGGTCCTGCCCCTGAACCACTGAGGGGGTGTTAACTGGCTGCCTCTTACCAAGCCATTTATGGTTAAGGGCTGCTGAACGTGTAGCTGCATTCACAGGCTAATTATTTTTAATTAAACCACAACAAACAGAGACACATGTCTTTTTTTTAAAAGAAGAGATGCCAAATTCCAGCTATAAAATGAATAATAATGATAAAAATAAAACTTAAGAAGAAGGTAGTGCACTTTGCAGCACAGATATTCTATTCTGTTACATTTTACAAACTGTACAGATCTTGCTTCTGTTTGTAATGTTTGTAATATTTGTTTATTTGGAAGATACTTTATTTTCTGTATATTTTTAGTACCTTAGATTAGCTTTTCTAAATTTCTCTTTAATTGAATTTTAATTATTTGATGACTTTATTGCACAGTCTGTCAGGTCAACTCAGGAACACATTTCACTCCATTATGTACTTGTATAACTATGTGTGTGTTCAGTAAAGAATCTTGAGTCTTCAATCAAGGCTTTTTAGCATTAAACTAAACACGGTAATTAATTATTTAACAGGAGGTTGTGTGATTGGGCCGAGTGGCCCTAGGCCCACCCACTTTTGTCTCTGGCCCACCCAAAATGACTGCTCCAGTGTACTTTCCGTATTTAAATCTTACAAACGAATAAATAAATAAATAAACCCCCCCAAAATAAAAGTGAACTTGCAAAATATAGCACATTAAAACTCTATTTTTGATACTGACGAATCAAATTTCCGATATAACTAAAAACTATACTCATGATGTGACTGGTAAGCGTTTACACCTCAGAAAAGGATTAAAATTTTTCAAATGATTAAATTAAATGTATTTTTATTACACACAGCAATGTCTGTGTTACACTGTTATATTGTTACAGTGATGTTCTTGTAATTGTGTTGCACTATTGTTTATTGTTTACTTAAAAAATTTTTTTTCTATTGTCTGTTATCTTTTATTCTTTCTTGTTGCACTGAGCATGCTAACGACAAAAGAATTTCCCTCGAGATAAATAAAGTTCTTTCTTATCTTATCTTATCTTAAATCTCATTACACAATTTAAAAAAAAAAAAAAAACACTTCACCCACCATCACTCAAGGTTCGGCCCACCCACAAACTTCTTGTGCTCAAAGCAGCTGTCCTGGCGCTGCTATTGGTCAAAAAAGCTTTGCTTAACATTATTAAGGTCTTTTAGGAGCAAGTAGTGTGAGGGATAAATAGTGTTTATTAACATGCTTCCAAGCAGGAGGTGACAGAATATGCAACGTTCAGTATATTTCTTTATTTTGTCATGATTTATATATCAGCAGCTGGTGGACTGGTGGTTAGGGGGTTGGCCCTGTGATTAGAAGGCCGTGGGTTTGAATCCCAAGACTACTAGTGGCACCACTGAGGTACCCTTGAGCAAGGTACCACCCCCCACACACTGCTCCCCGGGTGCTGTGTCCCTGGCTGCCCCCTGCTTCACTTGGTGAATGGGTTAAATACAGAGAAGGAATTTCACACTGTTCACACTGTGTGCTGTGGTGTGTTCACGTATGACAAATGGTCACCTTCACTTCAGATTGTTTGTAGAAAACATCACTATGATTTTGCTTGATAGATCTGTTCAGATCATTACTGTATTCTGAACCCATGAAAGTAAGTGTTGCACCCGAGCCCACTTGTTTTAACGCTGCTTTTACGGGAGTTTGGGTTTAGGTCTGTTTGTTCGCTCTGTAGGTCTCCTCATCTCTGTCTACCCCTTCATAAGAGCATGGTTCAACTTCCATCACATCCTGCCCAACATAGGTGAGAACTTTCCCCTGCCATTTTTATGGGCTTTTTTTTATGATTTTCTATGATTTTCTAGCTGTTACCTTTCAGGTAAATCAGAAAACATGGTGATGAACAGCTTCATGTTCGTCAAAGTGTGTTCCTTGGTATGAAGAGCAGGTTTTAAGTGAAGACTAGACAGTTTTCTTTTCCAGTCTGTCGTTAAAAAGCACAAACTGAGACTCTTTTGGTCTAAAAGTGGTTTAAACACCACCCCTGGTGTGAGGTGTTGTATAATGTAATGTTGTGTAACGCAATCGGCCGTAATGGTGTCTCTTTTGTCTCAGGAAACTTCCGAGTGCACCCGCTGGCGGCCCCCGAGCAGCCCCCAGACACACTCAAAAGAGAAGGTGGGTGGACTTCCATTCATAACATCCATCTACACTCACTCACAGCGTCCTTCTCTTGCTCCATCCTCTCGGCGGCTGATTGTGTGTGATGGCCGTCGGATTCATTCTCATGCTTAAAAACACACTTCGGATTCAGAGCTTTACACTGTTACATCAACCACGAAATATTTAGCTAAAAAGACAAGAATTAAAACATACAGGAAAAATACATGAAGCTGAAGAATGACTGATAGAACAGAATAAAGAAAAGAATTAACATTCAATACAATAAAATACAAAAAAAACGTCCAAACTTTTACACATTTATGATTTATTTTGTCCGGTATGTGAAAACTGACAAATAAAAAGTAATACAGTTTGCAGAAATGTCACTTCCCTGTATGTGAAACAAAAAGGCTCAATTGTTTCTCTAAAAAGTAGCCTTAATTTTTTTTATTTATTATTTTTATATACAGAGATGGTGTTAACTTCTTTTCACAAATCAACAAAACATGTAATTTGACCAGGAATGCCTGAACATTTGCAACTTTTTTTCTCCTTGAGACATCACTAAAACTAGTGTGATTTACACTGTTTGTATGTTGCAGGTTGTGTAAGTTATGGCAAAACATGCCATAACTTTCAACCATTATTTTTCCAAAATACCACCCACTACTACAATAAAAATAGACATTTATCACTAAGCAGCTGGCAAAAAGACACATCACCTGCTAGTAGGACTAAATTTTTCCCAGTTGATTAAAGAAATATACATTTTGGGTAGTGGAAAAATGTTTTAGTCAACCTGCAGGTTTTGAAGAAGGACCCTTGATACATGACAACCCATAAGAGGTAAAAATTTAAATTGTGTAGTTACATTAGAAACCTTCGTACAGCTGCTAGGTAACATAAAGACATTATATGGACAAAAGTATTGGGAGACCTGTTTTTCAGGGTTTGGGCTAGGCCCCTTACTTCCAGTGAAGTACAATCTTAATGCTTCATCATACCAAGACATTTTGGACAACACCATGCTTTCCAACTTTGTGGACCCAGTTTGGGGAAGAACCTTTTCTATTCCAGCATGACTGTGCCCTAGTGCACAAAGCAAGCTCCATAAAGACATGGTT